>JAEANM010008118.1:0-17227 GCA_017656035.1 Myanophis thanlyinensis | reverse complement strand
ATTACAATTAACCTAGTTAGTACATGGGATATTTTGATGCTCTTACATTTGTTAAAAATGCA
The DNA here is from genome assembly GCA_017656035.1 of Myanophis thanlyinensis. Lineage (NCBI taxonomy): Eukaryota > Metazoa > Chordata > Lepidosauria > Squamata > Homalopsidae > Myanophis > Myanophis thanlyinensis. The sequence goes on along the minus strand of JAEANM010008118.1, from coordinate 17,165 downwards.
ATGGTTCCATTGTAGCAATTGTTCTTGAAACTGAACAAGCACACAATTTGAAGGAGATTTACCATCTATATTTTATGGACAATCAGGCACCATTATAAATCTAAGCAATTATATTAAATCCAAGTCACTTCCATAAATCACTGTGTAAAAATCAGATAGCACTGAAAAATAATAGGACTCTAAATGATACAGGAACTCCACATAGTCATTTAAAATGAATGAGTGCTTGACAGTGAGATGGGCAACATATAAATTTAATAAACCAAAAAAACCACATGAATAAATGAATACAAATTAATACAGTGCTTCTCAACCTTGGAAACTTTCAGCATTGACTTCAACTCCCAGAACTCCCAATCAGCATGAGAAATTACTATGGTTGGCTAGATGATTCTGGGAGTTGAAGACCACACTTCTGAAAGTTCCCAAGATTAAGAACACTATATTAATATCTCATTTGAAAAGTAATTACAAAAATGTAAGATTAATTACAAAAAAGTCTATATTAAATATAGTTAGATAATTGCAGTGGTTATGGAAAGGGCATTTCATATACCAAGAGGACAATATACTCTTGTATTGTAAATAATCTATTTCACTTTTCATGGTAACAGAAAATGAATTTTTTAACACCTAACTCTATACCCAACAAAAAGCTACTCATTATAATTCTTTGATTAGACAAATCTAATTTATCAAATATACAGCATTAAATACATTTTAATATAAAAATTAAAGGGAAATCAGGTGGGCTAAAGAGACTACATTATCAAGAATGGCTTTAAAACCTACAAACAATATTACTATTGCTGGCTTATTTATCATCCACCTCAAGTTCAGTAAATATACAAACAGAACTTCTGTTTTCAACTACATTGTTAGCTTCTTTCTAGAAACCAGGGTGGTGCTAGTTATTAACAGTATTCAAAAAAGTCTCAATGTCACTTTCCTGTTCCAGTTTTATTCCTAACCTCTGTGTAATTTCTAGTGAAAGGGGGAAAGTATGCTGTTAATTTAGCCTGAATCTGCTACTTTCATTGGTAGCCAATGTACCAATACAGATAGTCCTCGACTTACAACCACAACTGAGGCCAAAATTTATGTTGTTAAGTGAAACATTTCTTAAGTGAGGTTGCCCCATTTCACGACCTTTCTTGCAACAGTTGTTAAGTGAAGCACTGTATTTGTTAACTTGAACACAGCAATGGTCATATGAACCAATTACCAAGCATTTGAATTTTGATCACATATTCACAGGGATGCTGCAAAGGTTGTAACTATGAAAAATGGTCGTAAGTCATTTTTTCAGTGCTGTTTTAACTTTGAACAATCACTAAATAAACTGTTGTAAGTCAAGGACTAGCTGTAGTCGAATTCCTTGCAATTTAACAAATATTGTTAAAGTTGTTGGTTCCTTTGCTCTTTTCCAAGAAGTAGACTGAGTTATCATTTTGAAGAATATCTAAATCAGCATTCAGGAAAAAGATTTCAAAACTATGTTAAAACTTTTCCAATGTAGAAAAAAAATAAATTTTAATGCCTTATAGAAATTCTTGGGACTTCCTGATTGATGTAATAGCAAGTTGGTAGCGGGACTCCACAATCCCACACCGAATCCTCCTCATTGGGGGGCTCCCCAAGGGGTGAAAGTCACCCTGTAGAGATGATGAAGAGGCACACCCTGCAGGTCACACAAAGCAGTGGCTCTCCTGTTAGACCCAGGAAATTCCCTCCCATCCAATGACAAAGAGGAGAGGCAGCTGTTGTGAAGCTGGGGTAGCTGAAGAAACAAAGAATGTGCTGGAGTGGTGTGGATGAACAGTGACTGGAACTGGGTAAGGTGATTCTTTTTTTTACCTAAAATCTAACCCCAAGGAAACTAAACCCTGGAAAAGAGACTCTCTGAAATACTTGTTAAAGTGGTGAACGGTTACAGAGAAAAAATTAATAGACCCAAAAGATTTAAAAGGAGAGAGTAACATTTATAAAACTTATACAGATTGGATTTTTAAACTTTATTGGCAACATCTTGGAAAGGCATTTTAAAATGCTGGAATATTTGAATATTGAACACTTGTAATAAACCAAAAATTATATTTGAGATTTGTGTATGAGATTTAAGCTGAAAGTGCCATCTGCTGGTGAATGGAATTTATACTAAACTCCTATAATTTTGGAAAAGTATTGATAAGAGAAAAGGGAGTAAAAAGTGGAAATAAACAACACCTATTGTGCTATTTACTGCTCTATACATGTCTACTTTATGGCTACTGGAGGTTTAACTGTGAGATTATGGAAGACATCTAAAGAAAAAGACTGTTAAATGCCAGAATGCATTGAACCTACAGACTGGATTTAAGGAGATGTTTGGAAATCTTCCTGGATTACCTAAATGGAACTAATTGACTAACTGTAGGACATAAAGAACTGTAAGTATTGTACTCCCTGAGGAGGGGGGGGGAGATGAGTGTATTTAAAAACAAATGGTGTTGGACTTCCAGTTGATCTTGTGGTGTCACCAGACACAAGGTGGAATGCTCCATCCCTGTTCTAGATATGTATCTGACTGTGGGCTCTGGAGAGAGCCTAAAAATTGCCCTGGAGGGGCAATAAAGCAAAGGAGGTCATCCAGTGAGGTCGGGGAGAGCACGCAACTCTCCCAGTGTACCCCTGGACATAAAATCATTTAAGCCACGGCAGAAAGAAGAGGCAGCTATGAAGCCATGACAGGAGTTTGAACAGCATTTCATCTGGGTGAGAAAAAATCCTTTATGTTAAATCTGCAACTCCAAGAGAAAAAAGCTGAAGCTCAATCTTTGCTATGAGGAGGAAATTGAAACTATAGATCATGTGGGTCATATGTTCGACCATTGTCTTTAATAAAAATCTACTAAATATGTATATTTCCCCATGTATACCCTGGTAGGCTGGAGGCTAATACTTCACTCTGTTGCTAGCTAACCAGGTAGCAAGGATTTCAAACAATAGCCTGGTTTTCTGTCACAGCTATGATTCAATGCAAACAATTCCTCCAAGTGAGGAAATACGGAGTCTTAACTGAGCTTCCAAAATGTACTTTTCATCCCCCCCCCTTTTCTCTCCATGCCCCCTTTTTTTCTTTCCCTTTTAAATATATGGATACTATTTTATGTTTTATGCTACTGTTTCTTTATTATAAATTGTGTTAATCCCAACTAATCTTAGTAGAGCTATGGCAAATCTTAGACTTAATATAAGCATAGCTTTAAATTCTCATGTTTTATACATTCTGGTATTTACCTGTGTCCTTTTATAGTTTATACTGTTTATTTATAGCAGTTAAATTATTCTTCGTAAAATTAATTGTAATTCTCAATTTTTCATTTAATTCATATACTCTATAATTTTGCATTAATAATTTTATATTAATTTTTTTCTATCAATGTTATTTTTTATTTTTATTTCTATTTTAGACAATTATATTATTAGCTTGTCAGAGTTTGCAGCAGCAAGCATATTCAGAAGCACACACAAGTAAATGAACTAAGCAGGATCCAATAATTTCTCTTTATATATAATATATGAAGTAAATATACAATACCAAAGCAGATTTCAACATGGTAGCAAATACAAGCAGAGGAGTTGACAGTTTCAGTTCTCAGCAGCAGCATGCCCAAACTTGTTTTTGTTTCTATTTCTGTTTCTAAGCTCAGCACAGACTAAGCCACACCCAGGCTCCTCTGTCTGAGTCACCAATCAGCAGCCATTGGCTGACCTTGTTGCTAAACCCTATTCCAGTTATAAATATATCACATGGACACTCCTCCCTTCATGACTGGAATAGATATTACAACAAATAACTGAATATTCTTCAGACCTGTATTTGAAGACCCAAATTCACAGTTCCAGAATCCTCAGCAGTGAGTCCTTTGTGGTTTGCAAAATTCCATTGTATCTCTCAGCTACACCATTCCAGATGCTGTGAATGGATTAGTGTTTATGTTTTATTCCTGTCCCAATCACTATCGAAAACTTGCTGACATAAATTTTGAACCACTGTCAGTTTGCAGCTGACATACCTGTTGCTTATATCTTCTTTCTACAAAGTTTACCCATTGCTTAAAGTTCTGTAGCACCTCTGTTTTACTCTTTAGTAAATAATAAATAGCCTGTTGTAGTCATCTACAATGACCAGTGCATACTTAGCTCCTCCCAAACTGACTTGCATTGACCCAACCAAATCTTCATGTACCAGGTCTAGAGCTCGTCTGTCTTGTGCTATTCTTGCATACTGTGAATGCTTTTGACTTCGATGACTTACATACTGCACAGTCCAAATATGCCTTTCATCCCTTTAAATTCAACCCTTCTGCACACTGTTCCATCTTTTGCAACACTCTGAAGCTGGCATGGCCAAGCTTTCTGTGCTAGAGACGAACACATCAATCATGTTGTGCCATATTTCCAAATGTTTGGGCATATTGAACCTTTTGTCCCTGCAGCCCATAAAGATTATCCTCTTTTATGCCATCTGCACATACATTCCTATTTTTCTTTATGAGATACTTCCCATTTACAAATGTGGTCTCAAATCCTTGCTTGTCTAAACTAGAGACACTCAATAAATTATGCTCCATTTCAGCTACACATAATACATCATTAAACCTTTCTTCCAAATATGGAACCAGGACACTGTCCTTTCCAATAATATTTGCCTTCTGGCCATTTGCCAAGGCTACTGCATCTCCTCCAGCTGCATCCAACCTGTAAAATAATTTAGAATTATTAACAATTGTTTGACCAGCCTCACTATCTATTAACCATTTGCTATTACCATAGCTGACTTTTGCCACAGCAACTTTTCATCTGCTGATTTTCTTCCTTGTAAACAGTTTTCCTTTGCAAACAGTCTCTCTTTAAATGTGTTTTTTCATCACAGATGAAACCTCTTCTGTTGTTGGTCTTTCTTCTTAGAAAATCTTTGCTGGGCTGTACTCAGGTCTCTGGAGATTAATCTTTTCTCACTGCTCCTTGGGCCCCCACCTCAGGAATTTCTCCTTATGGCTTCTTCTAAAATGGTGCTTGTTTTCCTCAGCAATCAAACAAGCCTTTAAAGCCTCCAAATGTAATTCTGCCTCTGGTTTGCACTCAAACAGAGCCAAAACAATGTTCCATGTTCCATCCAGGCTGTATAATGTCAACAGCACTTTCTGAGATTCAGGTATCTGCATTCCATGCTGTTCTAACTCAACACATAGAGTCTGCATTCATTGCAAATGCTGTTCAACAGATTCTCCTGGTTCTAAACTGGCTCTGTACAATTTTCTTGACAAATGTACAATATTACAGGCAGACACTGTCACATGCACTCTTCTTAAGTGTAGCCATACTTCATTAGCAGTTTTCAAATTAGCCACATTCAAAAATTGTTCATCTACTAAACTTAAGATGATATAGGCCAGTGCCTTATCATGCTGCCTTTGTTCTGCAGCGGCTAATGGCCCCTGTGGTGGATTAACAACAATATTCCACAGCTTCTTTGCCTCCAGGAAATATTCCATCTTTGCAGCCCAAAGAATATAATTCTTCTGTCTCAATTGAGGCAGAGAGTTCTCCTGAAATTCAACAGCCATCCTGCAAGCCTTCTTTGCCTTGTTCTTTTATTTAACACAGGCTGTCTCTTCAGTTTAATTACAGTTTAGTCTTTGTGTGGTTTGTGTGCCCACTTGTCAGAGTTTGCAGCAACTAACATATTCAGAAGCACACATAAGTAAATGAACTAAGCAGGATCCAATAACTTCTCTTTATATATAATATTTGAAGTAAATATACAGTACCAAAGCAGATTTCAATGTGGTAGCAAATACAAACAGAGGAGGTAAGTTTCAGTTCTCAGTAGCAGCATGCACAGACTTGTTTTTGTTTCTGTTTCGAAGCTCAACATAGACTAAGCCATGCCCAGGCTCTCTCTCTCTGTTTGAATCACTAATCAGCTCTCATTGGCTGTCCTTGTTGTTAAGCCCTATTCCAGTTATGAATATATCACACTGACATAGCTTTATACTGGTCAGTGAAAAAAAAAATTGACAATGAATAAAAATGTTAGTGATAAAAATGAAATAAAATGCCTTCATCACAAAGCATCAAACTGGTAAATGTGCTTATATTTCTCTTGCTTCTTTTGGTATCTTTTCCTCAAACTAGGATTAAAGCTTTTTTTTTAGATTCTGGCATCAATTTTTGGCATCAAAATGGCATCAAATGGGCAAACAATTTCACAATCCAACAGAATAAGTATAAGAATAAATCAGAGGCTTTCAATATGAATTTTTAAATGAACATTAAATTTTGTTCGGTGTGGATCAATGGAGCTCAATGAGATCATGCAATAAGAGCTAAGCAATGGTGGAATCCAATTGGTTTTGTAACGGGTTCAGTGTGTGTGTGCACATGTTAACCGAGCTGTTGCACAGCTTCTAAATTGCTTGGTTTTGCTTACTGGAGGAAGTCTGGGTGATTGGGAAGGCTGCAGAGGCGTGCAGAATAGCTGTTTGGCATGATTCAGATGAGGAAAAAAGAAAAAATGAAGGGGATATAGGACAGGAAAGAGGAGAGGCAGGTGAGAGGGTGCTAACATTGTTGCCGCTACTGGATTGCTTAAACTGGTGCAACCAGGCTACATTTCACCACTGGAGCTAAGTATGTATGTTAGTACACAGATTGAATTCAGTGTGCTTATCTTAAAAATACACATATACATACCTAAAAGCAAAAGGCTGCATGGCTTTGATATGTCATGAATAATTGAACTGGAAATATGAATATGGAAAAATAATCCTCACAGGTTAGTGCAGGTGTGGGCAAACTTTTTGACTCGCGGGCCAAACTTTTTGATTCATGGGCCACAATGATGGGCTCCCCCTCCATCTCCCCCAGCCCCCCACCCCCACCCTTACTCCTCCTCCTGCAGCCCCCCCTCCCCCACGTATCTTTGCAGGCGTGGCATGCCGAACACAGCAGCCATGAAGAAGAAGGTAAGAGGGTGGTGGGCAGGAGTGGGGGGGAGGCGGGCGGGTGCAGCTCCGCAGCGGCAACGCCGGCTCTTCTCCCACCACCCAGGTGCTGCTGATGGGGAAAAGCAGCTCCGGCAAGACGAGCATGTGCTCCACTTCGCCAACTAAATCCTGCGATGGAGTGCATGCTCGTCTTGCTGGAGCCGCTTTTCCCCATCAGCAGCACCTGGGTGGTGGGAGAAGAGCTGGCGTTGCTGCTGCGGAGCCGCGCCTGCTGCTCCCCGCTCCTGCCCGCTGCCCTCTTACCTTCTTCTCCATGGCTGCTGCATGCCACACCTGCAAAGACATGCGGGCATCAGCGGCCTGTCCCGCTTCACCGGGTGGCTCTCTGCGGCCCTTCCTGGATGGCTCAGTAGCCTCTTCGGTGGGTGAGGGGCCCGGCAGGTGTGGAAGGGCATGGAGCGGGGACAGCAGCCACTCGGTGTCATCGTCCTGCGCCCGTAGGCCTGACAGCCCCAGCCTCGCGTATGTTGCTCGCCCAGCACCAGATGACGCAACGTGCCAATCACTGAGGGTGGAACTGTGCCAGAACTAGTTCGGCGGGCTGGATTAAAAAATCCAATGGGCCGGGTGTGACTTGCGGGCCGTAGTTTGCCCATGTCTGGGTTAGTGTTTGGATGAAACTGTAAAGTACAAGCCAGAACATAGCAGTATCTTGCCATTTGGAAGCAACTGAATGAATGACTGTATTGTGCATTACAACTAGGAAAATTTTATTAGTATTTAACTTTTGCTGCTCAGTCAACTGAGTGAATGTTCCTCTTTCAAATACTTTCAAGACAGAAGGATATATATGTTATGAACTCTGAAACTGGAAAGAAATTTGCTAGAGTGTTATTGGGCTGTTAGCAAACCTAGACAATTATGAGTAATAAGACTCAACACAGATTAGGTGTTGATTCTGATACTGGGAATGAGATCCAATTTGTGGCAGAGTTTCATGTCCTAAAATAAACTGAAAAAAGCAAAGCTGTAGAGGTACAGAGTGGTACAAAGATAATCTTAAAGAAGGGATGCAGGAACCCCTGAGTAAACAGCAATTCGGTCTGTGGGAAAGAAGACAGGGTGAGAAAGAAACTTAAGATCATACTGCCTTGATTCTGTTTGCTATAATAGTGGATACAGGGATATTCTATTAAACTTTCAAGATTCTATTACTATACTCTATAACAGTGGTGGCAAATCTATGGCATGTGCATTAGAGGTGACACTCAGAGCCCTCTCTGTGGGCATGTGCGCCATCAACCCAACTCAACTCCACCACATTTCTCTGTTGCATTTCTCACTGTCGTTTGCAGAGAAACAGAAATGTCCCTGCAAACGACAAAACAGAAGCTCATGAAAGAAAAAGCTCTTATCTCTTGCAGAGCTGCCGATGTTGTGATGCTTTGCCTCCCACCAGCCAGTTAGTTTTTGGCTCTCCACTGTATGCACAAGACATGCAATTTGGGCACTCAGTCTCTAAAAGGTTCGCAATCACTGCTCTATAATAATATAGTTCCAAGCATCCAGAAAATGCTAGGCTGGCAGATTAGGAGAGGAAGGTAAGGATAATTAAAGGGAGGGGAGGAGAGGGGAGGGAAGTTCTACTTAATTCACTGAACATCTTATTACCATAAACTTTCATCTTCTTTACAAAAGAATAAAAATGTCACATGGTCAGCTCCACACACTACCCAATTGACTACCTAACTGATACCTAGAAGTTATCCTGAGAACCACCACAGACAAATCCCCAGATGTAATCTGATTTAAGAATTTCCACATTTTTATATATTAAAAATCCATTAGTAGCACAAGGTCTTTCTTCCATAACAATCATTTGAGCATAGCATTACTATATCACAGAATATAGAAATCAGAACTTTTACTCCTGTACAAATTACAAGCTAGGAGTTAATTTTTAAATCATCTAATAGATTAACAATATAAAAACAGAACAAAATAAAATCTATTTAGTTCAATATACTTGCAATATTATTTGCAAAAAATACTAGTTTGTTTAGGGTAACTTTACAAACATTTTGGAATTGTTATATATAAATATATAAAATATATAAAAATCATCTTAATGGTTTGGGGCCTCGTGCTTTCATAATAGAAAATAAAAACAAAAAAAAGTGTCTGTGCCACCCTAAAATAACTATGCAAGTTATACTAGTAATTTTTGTTCCAAACTATAAATCTCACAATTAAATTTTATAATATGATTTCTATCAACAGCTGTATAGTATACTTAATATAGTTTAGCTCTCAGTTTAATTGACTACTAAATCATTTTCACAAAGCACACCTTTCTTGGAAACTTTTAAATTGACTATGCAAATGTTATGTTTGATTAGTTCAAACAGCAATAAATTGAGAATAGTACCATCCTGCCAAGTTATTTATTTAGCTGTCAGTTGCAGGGTAACAATATCTCACAAGTATGTTGCCCATAAAGGATTTCATCCCTCAGTAAGAAAGGCTTTTATATCTCTTTAACAATGAATGTACCACGCTATTTAATCTTTTCAGATAACACTGTTGACACAATATGTTTATTATTTATTTAATTTGCTATAAACAAATGTTTAATTTTGTGTCAGCTACAAAGCACAACAAAATACTGATTCACACAATTCTTTGCTTAAAAATGCATGCAACTTAACAGTGAGGGTTCTTTGACATTTTCATTTACTTAATTCAAGGGCTCTTAATAGTATTCTTTTGATCAGACAGATCAAAATAAAATCAGACTGCTTTAGATATAAATGATCAGTATATTTAAAGGAGTCTTTCTCTTTTTGTGATTTTACTCCAAATATTAGAAGGCAGAAAAATGCAGTCTTACCTAAGAACAATACAGCTATGCTACTCACCTGAGCAGAATATGAAGGTGTCCCTGGGAGAGAACTTGAATGGCAAGAGGCCATATAAAACTCTAGCACCATCAGGAAGAAGACTGTGCTAGAATGCTTTGGCTTGATGTAGTAGGATTATCCCACATTATTTTTGATCCCTTAGCAAATTGGTTGGACTCTAACAATAGAAAGCAATGCCTGCAATCCTGACTACATAGTTTAAAACAGAAAGAGATTAAGAGATTGGATAATTAATATAATACTATCACTGAAAGTTACAAACGTTTCAATAAACTGACAAAGCAGAAGAAAACAGGTGAAGAACAAGAACATCAGAATAATTAATACAGAAATTAAAGCTAAAAATTTGATACAAGCTAAATGATTTTGCAGTGATATAAAAATGAGTGATGAAATAAAGGAGAAAGGGATGAAAAATTATAGGGAGACCAATGGGAAATTTAATTAAAAATGACTGCTAGAATAAAAAGCAGAGCAAGACAAAAAGTTGAGCTAAGATGTGAAAAGAGATAAAGAGAGAATAATGGTCACACTGAGGAGCTGGTCTATTTAAAAACAAAAACAGGAGACTTTTATGGGTAGGACAAGTTTCATTTATGGGATCATAATCATCTACAATGATGTATGCAAGTCATAAGTCATTAGTGTTTTTTGTTCAAGCTTGGTTAGGATTTAAATTGTGGTAGTAATATCAAAGTTCATTCTTATAATACAATATTATAGTATATGGTACAGTAGCATAGTATATTATTTTTAAAATCATATTTTAAATATATACACACAAACAGAAGGTTGAACTTAAAGTAGTTTTTTTCAGGATAAACTGTTATGAAGAATAGAGAAACCATAACATATTTAGAAATTATTGGTGTGATAATGGGTAACAAATAGAAATTTATAATACACCCACAAATGTGATCCAATCACAAACATAATTAGCACATAAGCAGTAATCACAGCTATAATTACAAAAATAAATAATACACAAGAAAAATAGCATTGTACAAACTGTAAAATCTTAGATTTATTAACATGATATCCCTGCTGCCTAAATTTTCTAATAAAATTTATAAAATGGTTCTGTGATCCAACTTTGGTAATTATCATTCTCAATTACTGCTCACAAATGCTTCTACCAATTAGTCTTTTGTATTAAACTACAGTTTAAGTATACATATTATTTCAAGAAAATAAAAAAGCATCTATGCAAGTATTTTGTAATGCAGAATGAAACTAATGCATCAACAAAAAGTGAAAAACAGCACGGGATGAGGAAATAGGATTTATCTAGTGATTTTCTTAAAAAAGGAAAATATCCCCACAATTTGAAAATGCTTTTTCTCTTTTTTTTTTTTTACAAACTCTTATTTTCAATTTAAAAAGTAGAAGAGAACTATCAACACAATTTCAACTGCACATATACTTGAATTTATAGTTATTTATTCAATGCTTTCTAAAGTTACTAATTAATGAAATATCTGCATCAGTGCTTCTCATCATTACCAACTTTAACATGTTGGAACTTCAATTCCAAGAATTCCCAAGCAGTATAAGAAATTATAGTGGTTGAAGTCCAGACAGCTTAAAGTTGTCAAGGTTGAGAAACCCTGACCTATATGGTACAGTACATTTCAACTTACCACACTTGGGACAGAAATTTTGTCATTAAACACATGACTGCACATAATTAGACTGTACTTTATAACCATTTTTATCATGATGATTAAGTGAATCACTTGGCATTTAAGTGAATCTATTTCTCCAATTGACTTGTCAGAACCTGGTTTGAAACTTTGCAAATACAGTAGTCATGCCATTGAAAATGCCAATTGTGAAGAGTCTAAATTGTAATCTTGACCAAAAAGTTCCTAATAGTCGTAACTTCAAGGACTGATTTTAAGTCACTTTCTCTGAGGCCAATATAACTTTGAACTATCATGAAATTAATAGTCATAAGTCAAGGAAGAAGGGAGTAGTCCATTATCTGTTTCATGAGAGGATATAAAAGATCTGCAATATCCATGTTAATAAGGAACCAGACATATATTGTCTATATTGTCCTTCCTGAAGATACAGTATATCAGTACATAGTATATACAGTATATCACAGGAGTGAGTAACCACAACACACACTGGTCTGCAGAAAAACCACCCTCCACTGACGATTGGGGGCTGCTAATCTAGAGCACAAAACAAACTTTGATGGTCTTCCAAATGTTGCTGAACTACACATGGATATTTGAGCATGCAGAGAATTAGAGAACTGCTTGTTAATGTTCTGTTTCTTGCACTACAGTTTCTCCTCATTTAGCAACCACACTCCATTTCAGGAATTTGATTTGTAAGCAAAATTGTGGCTAAGTGAACATGTAACACAGAGAGAGGGGCGGAGGGAGGGAGAGCTGTAAAGATCCCTGGATGCTGTCCTCTCATTCTGATAAAGTTATCATATACAATGTACAATATATAATGTATCTGACCCTTTTTCCCCATTGAAGAGCAGAGAGATTGTTTAAATAAGGAATCTCTTTCTGAATTGATTTTCTCTAGTTAGTACTTCCCTAAAAAGTGCTAGCCACAAGTTTACAAGCTCAGCTCTGAGAATTTTAGTTCATTAGAATATTTCAGCCATTCCTATCTCCTGAAACTGATCAAACCTTTATCAATTTCACACTGAAAGCTTCTGCTGCATAGTTGCCAATGTATTCTTTACTATCCTTTATTACCATCATATTTGCAAATAGTTGCTAACCAAGGTAGTCACTAAATTAAGAATGATTTTGTTCTTTCATTATAATGCATCTATATTTAGGGAATTAAAGAAACAAATACATAAACTTTAACATTAGTATTTTAACACTATGTTAAAATGTAACTGTTTCATTTATTTACCGTACTTTATTAATCACTAAGAAATATATTTGTCTTTGCTCCCAGAGGTTATCTATCCTGCAATTTTTCTCTGCAACAACAGTAAACCTATGGAGTATGTTGGCTTGGGAAGAAGGACTTGTCCAGGGTCACACAAAGAGCTTTCAGGAATTATAGTGAATTTGAGTTTGTATCCTAATCCTGACACTAACACTAACTTTAATCCTAATTCTACTGAATTATTCTTACTATACAGTATGTGGGCAATCTACAGTCAGATTCACTATCTAGGATTGTTGGAAACTTAATAATTCAAATTCTAACCAAGGATCTTAGTATTTTCCCAAAGATCATTGTTTGTGACCTTATTCTAAACATTACAGTTCACTTCTAATTATGTTACAGAGCCCCTAACTATGACCTTGGTCATATAAATAAGCTAATTGACCTATTAAACTGGACAGCTCCTTGCCCACATGTTTTTGTCCTTCTTAGTGATTTTAACTAGCCATTAATCAATTGGGCCCTAAATGAACCAACAAATGAACTGACACATGCAACCTTTTACAATGCCATACCACCTTAGGGCTGGAGCAGTTAGTAGTTGACAAGTCTCAACAATTGTTTGGATCTAATTCTTTGTAACAGTTTAAATTTAATTTACAGCTTATACATCAAAGAACCCCTTTCCAATAGCAATCATAATATGATCAACTTTTGCATTTACCTACATCCTCCCGAATTGTGTCCTAATGACTGGCTTCTAAAGTATAATTTTAAAATGGCAAATTATGATTTAATAGCAATATACTTTGCATCCTTAGATTGGCAATGTCTGTTTTCAGGCTGTAAAAATGTGCAAGATTTCTATAACATTTTTTGCTAGAAATTAATTGAGCTATAAATTTATATGTACCAAGAAAACAAAAAAGTTATAAAAAATAAATCATATTGTTAATTAGAGCTTATAAATCCTATGCAAGTCCAATCTTAGAGTATTATTCAACTGTTTGGAATCTCTACCATATATCTAATATCAGTACAATTGAGCGGGTCCAGAAGTACTACACGAGAAAAGTCTTGCACTCTTCTGTACGCAATAGAATTCCCTATTCTACTAGGCTCAAAATTCTCAGTTTGGACAACTTAGAACTGCACCGCAGAAATAGGCATTGCATTTAAAATTATACATGGTAATATTCTACCTGTAAAAGACTTTTTTTGTTTCAATCACATGTGCTAACAACCATTTTAAACTTAATGTAAATCATTCCAAACTCGACTGTAAGAAATATGACTTTTGTAATAGAGTTGTCAGTCTGGAATGCTCTACCTGATTCAGTTGTATCTGCTACAAATTCTCAGATTCAATCACAAATTGACTTCTGTGGATCTTACACCATACCTAAGTAGACAATAGAGGGAGTGTGCGTAAGTGCACGAATGTGCCTATCATCCCTGTCATTGTATTTTCTTATTTTTCTTATTCCTGTATCCCTTTTTACTCACTCTTTGATTGTTTATATTATTATTGTATTATTATTGTTTGACAAATTCGAATAAATAAAATTATTAAGGCTAAGTCTAAGAATATAGGCAGTTCCAAGCAGGATGTGTTTTTTGTAAAATTACAATGTTCTGTTCTTATAAATTCAGTATTTCCTGAGGTAGAAGAAGTCCTTAAGATCACTGAAGGTTCCAATCATGATTGGTATAAAAATAGATTTCATTTTCCATAAGCATTCAAATTCAATTTGCAGTTCCCAATATTTTGAATTTTTTTCCCATAGTTTTTCTTGAATATATATCAATCTTGAATATATATCAAGCATGTTATACACAAAATGCCTCTGTTTGGATCTTAAAACCTACTCTTTTTCAAAATCCTTCTCAACTTGATGGCACCAGTAATTTTTATTACATTTAAATCCAAACCATTATCACAGGTAACATATTTGGGACGGAGAAGAGGCAATAGGAAAATAAAATAGTATATAAAAAGATATGTTTGAATTGTTCTGAATTGGTATTCCATTTATTTTAGTACTAATAATAAAGAGAATGCGCTAGAACACTTATTATGCTAATTATATATAATAAAAAGACCTAAAATAACAACTAAGAAATGCTCTGAAATAATCTATCAAGCACAAGTATATAAGTTCTAATTCAAATGTTAACAGGCAGCTTGCAATCTAAAAAAAAAGGTTCTTGCTTTATATAACTTTATATAACCAATGCTCTTTACATGGGGCTCCCCTTGAAGAGTATCCGGAGGCTGCAGTTGATGCAGAATGTGGCCGTGCGAGTGATTCTGGGGGCTCCTCGGAGCTCCCATGTCACACCTCTCCTCCGTGAGCTGCATTGGCTCCCTGTGGCCTTCTGGGTACGATTCAAGGTGTTGGTTATCACCTTTAAAGCGCTCCATGGCTTGGGGCCCAGGTACTTATGGGACTGCCTGTTGCCACCATCAGCCTCCCACCAACCTGTGCATTCCCACAGGGCTGGCCTCCTTGGGGTTCCTTTGTCAGGACGATGTTGCCTGGCAGCCCCAAGGGTTCGAGCCTTCTCTGTGGCAGCACCCTCCCTCTGGAACGAATTGACGCCGGAGATCTGGACTATTACGGACCTACAGACCTTCCGGCGCGCACTGAAGACCTTTATGTTTCAACAAGCCAGTCTGCCTAGTACCATCGGTTGAGGATTTTAAATTGGTTTTTAAATTGGTTCTTAATTTTTGCGTGCATTTTAAACTGTTCTAATTTAAAAAAATTTTTAATCTTAATTCAATTGGCCTTAATTTAATTTAATTTTAATTGGTTTTTAAACTGTCTATCTGTGTGTTTTCTTGGCTGTACACTGCCCCGAGTCCTTCGGGAGAGGGGGTGGTATATAAATTTTGACAAATAATCAAAAATAATTAACTTACTAATAAAAAAGTTTAAAAAGCTTAATCAGAAATTAGCAGATCATTACAATTGTATATCAGTTGTAGTTGTAAAGTATTGTGTTACTTTACATGACATATGATTAATCTATGGCATTTGCAGGCAGGCATGGGAAAAGTTTACATCAAACGTTTTTGAGTGCTCCTATCAATCAGCATATAAAAATACTGAGTTGGCATGAGCCATTGGTCTGACTTTGTAGAAAGCAGCCTCCTATCTTCCTAAAATATAGGCTTCAGAAGAGAATAATAGAGAAGCTATTATAGAAAACTATTATAGAAACAATTATGTAATTAAATAAATGTATCAAAATGTTGTTTTGGAATCTTTCAAGATGTAAACTGGACATGATTAGCCCAATCCTCCCAAGCTGCATATTCTAATTTGCTGATAAATAAACCATATAAACTACCATGCCTAGATACAAGAATCTAAACCAAATTGCTATATGACAGTATCCCACTCCAAAACATGTGCAAAGCCGTCAAATATGATCTATAAATACTTTTTAATTATATTCATACAAGACTTACCATAGTTTCATCTTGTATCACAGATGGTATGACTGACCATGACAGACTGGCGCTTGCTGTTGTTAAAGAACCAAGGGCACTATTTTTTAGTATCTTTGTTGAATTTGACTTTGATCCATGCCATACTAAGATATTTTCTAAAACAAGAAAAAAGTAATCTGCAATATCTTTCCTACGGTATGAATTCCATCTAGTCAACGTGACGATAGGGGCAACAACATAGAAAGCCTAGATAAGAAATATCTCTTTCAGCATATTTCTATCTGGATACATCCCTGTGGAACAACAGACCTGGCCAGAAAGTTTTAAGAGACACAAGGAAGATATAGTTGTTGTTTTTAAAGTTCCTGCTGCTGCCTTTTATGAGAATCTATGCATGCATATACTTTGAACCAAATCAATATAATGTTTAATCACTACCAAGAACTTTTAGTATAAAATGATACCCAGTGTGATACAGAATATATCTGGGAATACAGCGTGATTATGCCAAGTACATAAAAACTGAAGAATTCATGGGAAGAGCATTTCACTAATAAATTATTTTTTCACACACCTTGTTTTGTGCATAACTATAAAAGTGTTACAAACCAGCCTCTTGCCATGGACATGCCATGGTTGAACACAGCATACATACCCGTTGTCTATCCACAGGGACATTATATGTTACTACTGTAAGTCTTTGATAAAACTTGTGATGATCACATTGGCTTTTGGGTCCATTTTCTTGGACATCTCTCATGGATATAGTCTATTGGAGGGCTTTGGGGCATTAAATAGAAAGAGTAGAGTACTATTACGGATCTCTGGTGCTTCCGATGTGCCCTGAAGACCCATTTATTTCAGCGAGCCGGCCTGGCCTGACACCTGAGGGTTTTAAATTTAAATTTAAACTTA
>JAEANM010008117.1:0-11474 GCA_017656035.1 Myanophis thanlyinensis | reverse complement strand
CCACAAAGTTCCGCGAAGCACCGCACCAGCCGCGGGAGAGGAAGAAGCATCTGGCAAAGCCGGAATTAAGCAGAGAGAAAAAAAAAAGCTAAGCTCGCTCCCATTGGTTAATCGGTCAATTGCAGCGCTACGATTGGTGGAGGAAACTCGGGCAAGGAACGTCCTCTCCCATTGGCTGCTTTTAGACCTTTGGTTTGGGAATCTTGTTTGATCAGTAGCGCTGGAGTCTGGCCTTGAAGAACTGCGACCGTTAAACTCAAACTGGCTGAAAAGGGATCCTACTAATGTTCTAGTGTAGGGTGACCATATTTTGAGTTCCAAAAAAGAGGACGAGAAAAAAATAGTCTCTACTTATCTTGTACTTGTTCTCAAGGGGGGGGGCAGGGGGGGTGGGGGTGTATGGAGGGAGGGGCCGCAGGTCTGCAGTGGCTCTTCTCCCGCCGCCCAGGTGCTGCTGATGGGGAAAAGCGGCTCCTGCAAGATGAGCATGCCTCCATCGTGGGATTTCTAAGCGCGATGGAGCACATGCTCGTTTTGCCAGAGCCGCTTTTCCCCATTTGCCGGACATCTCCACTTTTTATGTCCAGTCCGGGGCGTCCGGGTGGGTTTTATAAATTTATAAAACCCACCCAGACGCCCCGGACTGGATGTAAAAAGTGGAGATGACATGTCCGGGCAAATGGGGAAAAGCAGCTCCAGCAAGACGAGCATGCGCTCCATTGCGCTTAGAAATCCCGCGATGGAGTGCATGCTCGTCTTGCGGGAACCGCATTTCCCCATCAGCAGCACCTGGGTGGAGGGAGAAGAGCCACTGTGGAGCTGCCCCCCCGCCCCTCCCACCCCCCCACCCCCCACCCCCGCCCCCTGCCACCGCTTGAGAACAAGTACAAGATAAGTAGTGACTATTTTTTTCTCGTCCTCTTTTTTCGAAATCAAAATATGGTCACCCTAGTTTAGACCCCAGAGTGGAACCTATCCTCATGAAGCCATGCAGAGTCCCCTTTGCACTCAAGCTGAAGGTGGACAAACAAATAGACAAGCTAGTGAAACAGGGGATACTGGAACCAGTAGATCATGCCCTATGGGAAATGCCAATAGTTACCCCCATCAAGCTGGATGGCTCAGTCAGGCTGTGTGCTGACTACAAGTGCACAATAAATAAAGCCTTACAGCATCACGCCTACCCGGTTCCAGTTGTACAATATCTCCTTCACTCCCTAGGTCAAGGGAAATTTTTTGCAAAACTTGACCTAGCTCAGGCATATCAGCAATTGCCTGTAGACCCCAAAACTGCAAAGGCACAGACAATCGTGACCCATCGCGGCACCTTTAAGTGCAACTGCTTACAATTTGGGGTCAGCGTGGCACCAGGGCTATTCCAATCACTGATGGAGCGTCTTTTACAGGGCACCCCAGAAGTAATTCCCTACTTTGACGACATCCTAATCACGGCCAAGGAGCAGGAAGAACTCATCACGAGACTAAGATCGGTCTTTCAAAGATTCCTGGAAGCCGGATTACAAGTAAAAAGGGACAAATGCCACATAGCAGTATCTGAAGTAGAATTCCTGGGATAATTGATTGATGCAGAAAGCAAAGAAAGCAGAGAAAGTAAAAGCCATCAAACAAGCACCCACACCAACCAACAAAACAGACCTACAAGCCTTCCTAGGGCTCCTGAACTTTTATAGTATTTTCAGAGAAGTCCCAATCACTTTTTTCTCGAGAACAATGTCACCGGCAGAGAGGAACTATAGCCAGCTGGACAAAGAGGTGCTGGCAGCCATAGCAGGAATCAAATGATTCCACGAATACCTCTACAGCAGAAAGTTCCAATTAATCACAGATCACAGGCTGCTCCTGGGCATCATCGTGGGCGACAGACAAACACCGCAAGTCCTATCACCATGAATGACAAGATGGACTGAATTCCTTGCATCTTACAATTATGAACTCATCCATAGACCTGGGTCAGCAATAACGCATGCCAACACCCTCAGCAGATGCCCGCTACAAATACACATCCAAGACCCTGCACTAGCTTCTCAAGTCCTCTTGATCGAGCGCCTTCCAGACAGCCCACTGACAGCCGCAGACATAGCCAGAGGAACAAAAGCCAATAAAACCCTATCGGCAATCCACAGATGGGTCTGTCAGGGCTGGCTGGACAAGCCGCAAGGCACCGAATTTAAAAAGTTTTATAACAGGTAGCATGAAATCTCCACACAGTGAGGCTACCTACTCTGGGGGAACAGAGTCATCATTCCCCAGAGCCAACACCACCACATTAAAAAGCTACTACATGAACACACAGGGATCATCTGGATGAAAGCACTCTCACGAAGCTACATCTGGTGGCCCAAGATAGACCAAGACATCGAGAGGTGAGTCAAACTCTGCCAGCCATTCCAAGAATCCCGTCCCACCCCACCGGCAGCAGCCCCCACCGAATGGGAAAACCCAAAAAAGCCACGGCTCCACATTGACTTTGCTGGACTGGTCCAGGGCCACAAGCTATTAATAACTACAGACACTTACTCTAAATGGATCGAGGTCCAAAAAATGTCCACCACCTCAACAGAAGCTGTCATAGTGGCCCTAGACAAACTATTCGCCACACACAGGCTCCCAGATGTACTCGCATCTGACAAAGGGGTCACAGTTCACAGCAGCCTGGTTTGAAGAATACTTGGCCAGTCAGGGCATCCGACATGCCCTATTGGCACCATTTCATCCCTCTTCAAATGGATCTGTGGAACGATCCATCCGCACAACTAAGGAGGCCCTTAAGAAAATGGGACCAGGCGATTTACAAACCAAAATTAATAAATTCCTATTAACACAGCACACAATCCCCACAACAGCAATGGACAGAAGCCCAGCTGAGCTATTAATGGGGCAAGGCTTCACATCGGACTAGATAGATTCCACCCGGACCACTTAGAAAGCCACAACAACAAACCACAAGAAACAAACCCCAGAACTCTCAAAATAAATGACACAGTATTTGCAAAAAACTACACAGGAAAACCAAAGTGGCTTCTGGGCACAATAATAAAAATCTTAGGTCCAAGGTCATACATCGTCGCCCTTGAAGATGGCAGAGAGCGGCGGAGACACATCAACCAACTGCGGAACAGACTCCAAACCAACAGCGAGGACCAAGGCGGGAGGAGACACCCAAATGCAGACAACAAGCAGCTGGCAAGCTTCAGAGACGGGTCAACAGAGCGAGAGGTGAACGACGGCGAAGAAGGAACTAAAACACCAACTATCCTACCTGGGGCCGTCGTCCAAAGACCAGAGGCCACACCCGCCACAGAGGCCCATCAGCCGCTGGAAGGTCCCAAACCGGAGAGGAATCCAGAAGTGACCGCTCCCAACAAAGAAGCAGCAAGAAATAACTTGGGCATGCGCAGATCGGAAAGGGAGTGTAGGCAGCCAGCCTATCTGAGCGACTATGCTTGCAACATTACTCACTCAGACTGTCGGCACTGGCTAGGTGGGAGGGGTGTTGTAACTGTGCATGCACAGATTCAATGACTTAATCCTTTCCCAGTGCGGGAAAGTACCCTGATTTAATTGGCTGTCAGGCAGGCAATTTTCCCTATAAAAGGGACCTGCCTGTCTGCAGCCTATTGTTAGTTGATCTGAGCTTCAATAAAGAGTTGTTGCTTTACTGCTGGTCTGCCTCTTCTCATTCTACCACCTACATAACATTAGTTGAGTCCTTTTGAGATTAAAATAAATGATAGCAATAGCATTTAGGCTTATATACCACTTCACAGGGCTTTACAGCCCTTTCTAAGCAGTTTACAGAGTCAACATATTTTCCCCAACAATCTGGGTCCCCATTTTACTGATCTCAGAAGGATGGAAGGCTGAGGCAACCTTTCAGCAGTCTCACTCAATTGTGCTGGTGAAGTTTCTTTGCTCCAGAATAGCTCCTTTATAGCCTTTTACGGAGTATATTAGCAGGTCAAAATGCAGTTATTACTATGCCCTTGTCTTGAGTCCTGATGTCAAATGTGTGCAGTCATTCTTGCATAGAAAGTTTACTATCAAGACTCCAGAAGGTGTTAGCCTTATGAGGTAGTCCAGACAAGAAGCCTATACAGGAGTACTAGCTCTATTTTTATCGTAAGGTTATATAAGCAGAATCTTACCAGTTTGAAAATTGCATCCCGTCCCTCACCTTTATTCACCCAAAATTAGAGAAGGTTGCTTTTGAGACACTTTCACTACCTGTCTTCCTTCAGACTCAAATTTCATTTATCAGACTATTGTCTCGGCTGCAGCTCTTCTTCTTGTCTTCTGAAATTATTCCCATCTTCCATTAAAGAGAGACACTGCTGGCATATTTCACATCAGAGGAAGAGTTTATGAAGGTACCCTTAATCTGTGTGTGAAGTTGTGAGGGCTGTGACTGCATAGCTAGTATAATGCAGACATCCCTGTAATATCTACAGTGTCACTGAATCTATAAAGCAAGGTGTCAAACTCGCGATATCACATTGCCGTCACATAATGTTTACGTTTTGCAATGTTCTTTCCTTCACAGAGCTGGGGTGGGTGTGGCTTGTGCGTGACACATCCGGCCCACAGGCTGCCATTTGATACCCCTGCTATAAAGAAACTTGAGGAAAGGAAAAACTGCTTTTAACTTTATTGGCCTGAAATTCTTGAAACTGTACTGTTAATCCACCCAGAGTCCCTTCTTTTGTGAGGTGGGCAGCTACTATATACCAGTATAAATTTAATAAATAAATAAATAAATCCACACTTGAAAGGGCATCAGGTTGAGGAAGTCTAGCAAACTGTTGCTAACGCTTTAAGTCTTCTTGTTCAGATTCATTTTTGCCAGCTTGTGATGTCATCTGATCTGTTTTCCAGATTTGGCCGCAGAAGAGTGGTCATAAAAAAGGGGCATGAAGCAACTGCCTTTTACTTCATTTATTGTGGTACAGTCGCTATCACGGATGATGATGATGGTAGCAGTGCCTTTGTGGAAGCAGCTCCAACTACGGTTCAGAGGGGAGCTTCTTTTGGTGTGAGTGTGGTCTGCAACTGCAATTCTCAGCTTTTCAGTATTAGGAAAGAAAATGATTCTGTCCATAATAGAAACACACACACATTTTTCCACAAAGGAAATATTTATATAAGTTTACATACTTCGATAAATTTAATGCCTCTAAGCATTCTCAATATATAAGAATTATATTATTGCTTTTCCAATTGAAGATGTTGCTCTATCTAAGCATTGGGAAGTTTCTGCTTCAGAATCCAGCAGGTAGCATCGTCAAGTCAGATAACTTTCAGAGAAACTGATAAGGAGAAAATCTTATTGGATGAATCACAAAAATAAGACAATATAAAGTGTCCAGGGTTCATAAAATCCTTACCACAAAAATGAATTTTACGTAAATTTCAAAATCAAGGTGGCATACTGTGAAGCCAACTCCATCACCTTGGATCATCTGTAATTCCTAAAGTATTGTTGATCTCTGTTTTTTGCTCAGGATTCTCATAAAAGAAGGGACTTGAGAGAAAAATGCCAATGTTGCTGCCTGAAAAGAAAATCCGAACGGTGCCACTCCCCTATCTAAAACAAGTGAATAATAATTTTGCAGCAGCAGACATCTATTTGTGCCTTCATGATATCGTCTTCATTAAGGCTGCCTGAAGCAAATTGCTTTGGTATATTTATTGATTCAGCTACACCATTGCCTATCCCCAAAACCGTCCAGGCAGCCACTTCTGGAAAGCAGAAGCTTCACCCTCTCTGAATCCCCACTCACCTGTTTCTGTAGTACATTTTCCCCAGTTATATTGCCTCGAGCATTCATGTCCATCTGGGCTAGAACATTTCAGATTATTGCAGGCTATCCTTCACAGTTCACAGCTTCTTTGCAGAGATAGGAATATACCTGAAATTTAGCTCCAGGGTCTTTTAGAACTTCCATTTACCTTGCCTGTAACTTTTACTTCACAAATCAAAGATTGCTGATTTGAAATTGTCAGGAACCACAATTTCCATAACCTTGGAGAAAAATTGATTTCAGCCCTATAGGTGAACCAGATCAGAAAATGGATTCCACAGAAAAAGCCAGAATTCTGCTTTATTGAAATAGGTGCTACTGTAGTAGCAGAATCTTACAAAAATGAATTTTACATAAACTTCAAAATCAAGGTGGCATACTGTGAAGCCAACTCCATCATCTTGGATCATCTGTAATTCCTAAAGTATTGTAGGATTCCAGATAGACTCAGAGGTATTACAGAATAAAAATGATGGTGGATTTAGGAAGGTTTCTATTGATAGATTTACTCTGCTATCTAGGCAAAAGAAAAGGCAAAGCTGGGAAGAGCTTGATTTTAGGAAATATGAAGAGGGACTGGATCAGTGAGGAGGATGAAAAGAGAGAAATTAAATAAATGGAAAATGACAAGATATATTATAGGAAAAGAGGAAGAATCAGCCATGACAATATTTGCTCTCATTTATCTCTTGCTTATTAACAGGAAATTGCCCTTTTGCAAAAAACAAAAAGAATTGCCACCGTTGTCTGTATGGAGGAAACGGAATTGCTGGTGGTGGATAAAAAGGATTTTTTTGCCTATAAACTAGATAAGGAACTTCAACGGGAATTCAAAGTTCGCTATGATTATTTGAGGTATTACTTATATCTCTCTTATCCATTGTTTCCATGGTTTTGGCTTTGGTTCAACTAATCAACCTTTATAGAAAGAAGTCCCTAGAAAAGGAGTATTTCTTTTTCAATAAGACACCAAGCATTTCAACCTCTCAGCAACTTTCAATGTTATTGACCATGGTATCCTTCTGAAATGATTTCAGGGACTGGGAGTGGGGGCACAGTCTTGCTTTGTTTTTCCTCCTTTCTTTGAGACTCTTTCCAGTTGGTGTTGATCAGGAGTGAAAGGTCTGGTCCTCAGTCCCTTGCTTTGTTAGGGCTTTTTCCATTCCATTTTAACATTTACATGAAACTGCTGGATGAGATAATTTGTCATTGTAGAGTTAGATATTATCAATAAGCTGATGATACTCAATTTTACATCACTGTTTGTGGTGAGTACCTGGATGCTGTTGCAGTCCCGATGGGAAGCAGCAGCTTAAAATGAATCCCTGGCAAGATTGGCTTTGGATCTGGAGCTTCTTGGTTCATTGGAGAATTCCAATTTTTGATTGTCAATTCCCCAGATAGATATAGTTCATAATCTGGGGGTTCTCCTGGACTCATGGCTTGTGCTTGAAAAGCAGGTGGCCAGGAGGGTCTTTGCACAATTGCGTGTGGTGTGCCAGTTATTCCCATTCCTGGACCAATGGCCTGTTCTCATGCTCACCTACAAAGTGGTCATTTTCCATTTGGACTATTGTAATGCACTGTACATGGAACTACCCTTGAATAGCATCCAGAAGCTTGAGTTGGCTCAAAATGCAGCCACCCTCATAGTTTTGTGCAAGTCCAAATTTGCACAAGCGTCAACTCTTTTGCAGAAACTGCACTGATTGCCAATTTGCTTCTGGACGTAATTCAGAGTGCTAATTATCACATTTAAAGATCTGCAATGTTTGGGACTAGGTTATTTGATGGACCACCTCTCCCCAGTTACCTCAACCCAGCCCATCAGAATAGGAAGACAGAGTATGTTGCAGGTTTCAACTATCAAGGAATTACATTTGGTGGGGCCTTCTCTGTGGTGGCTCCCTCCCTTTGGAAGATCATTTGTCTAGAGATAATATTGGCCCCCACCTTGTTGATTTTTCACAAGGCTTTGAAGACATGGTTTTGCCAGCAGACTTGGGGACCCCATTTGGAGCCAATCAAGTGGCTTGTTTGTTTTTGTTGATGCCCCATGGGATGAGGTGGGGATATAGAATTGTGGACTTTTAAAGCCATTGTACTATAGCAGTTAAAGTGTGAACTGGGTGGAAAGATCCTAGTTCCACTTCTCCCTTAAACATGGAAGCCAGCTGAATGATTTGGGCCAATTACTCTCTCTCAGGCTGGGAATTCAGAAAATATCCATCTAGCAAGTTTCACTGGACCAATGTGGTAAATTAGGGTCAATGACTATGGCCATGACTTTCAACGAATAGGCCGTCATCCAGCTGAGGGTAAATTGGGGTGGTTTGGACTCATATTTACAAAAACAAGTTAGCTACTATTACAATGCTGCAGAAATTACAGTTAGGGATATCTATCTTTATTTTCTCTAGTTATAGAGAGTTAAAAATGTAATTCTTTCTGACCCAGCCTTTTATAATCTTTTCCTTTAATCATTCCACCTTTATTTTATTTTATTGTTTCATTTTGTCTCATTTCATTTTATTGATGGGTGGAAAAAGAATCAGGTTAAGCATACATTTTTTTTTATCACAA
Source organism: Myanophis thanlyinensis (assembly GCA_017656035.1). NCBI lineage: Eukaryota > Metazoa > Chordata > Lepidosauria > Squamata > Homalopsidae > Myanophis > Myanophis thanlyinensis. The sequence goes on along the minus strand of JAEANM010008117.1, from coordinate 3,072 downwards.
AGGTTGTCCATGTTATTTGATCTCTGTTTTTTGCTCAGGATTCTCATAAAAGAAGGGACTTGAGAGAAAAATGCCAATGTTGCTGCCTGAAAAGAAAATCCGAACGGTGCCACTCCCCTATCTAAAACAAGTGAATAATAATTTTGCAGCAGCAGACATCTATTTGTGCCTTCATGATATCGTCTTCATTAAGGCTGCCTGAAGCAAATTGCTTTGGTATATTTATTGATTCAGCTACACCATTGCCTATCCCCAAAACCGTCCAGGCAGCCACTTCTGGAAAGCAGAAGCTTCACCCTCTCTGAATCCCCACTCACCTGTTTCTGTAGTACATTTTCCCCAGTTATATTGCCTCGAGCATTCATGTCCATCTGGGCTAGAACATTTCAGATTATTGCAGGCTATCCTTCACAGTTCACAGCTTCTTTGCAGAGATAGGAATATACCTGAAATTTAGCTCCAGGGTCTTTTAGAACTTCCATTTACCTTGCCTGTAACTTTTACTTCACAAATCAAAGATTGCTGATTTGAAATTGTCAGGAACCACAATTTCCATAACCTTGGAGAAAAATTGATTTCAGCCCTATAGGTGGACCAGATCAGAAAATGGATTCCACAGAAAAAGCCAGAATTCTGCTTTATTGAGATAGCTGCTACCGTCCACCTATGTTTTTCCTGCCATCCCTTTTTTTATGCTCCAGGGTCAAAGGGGAGTTGGCCTTAGTCTCTTCTTGTCTTGAGAGCTTAAACACAAGCTTCTTCTGCACCTGATGTTTTCTTAACAGTTGCTAGATGGTTTCTCCAAGGTCATCTCTCAGGCTCCCTACAGAAACCTGGCAGGAACTATTTCAAATTTTCTTCTTCCTGGGCTTCCTATTTCTCCCCCTCTTTTTCTTTATTTGTCACTTGTTGCTGTTAGCTTGAGAATAAGAGGGAACAGCAGCAGCAGCAGCAATATATATATTATTTAGAGCTTAAGCATCTGCTCCAGGCCTTATCATCATTTTCATTTTTCCAGAATGCAGCACAGTATGAACACAGATATATAGGACATTTCAGATAAATTAAATGGTGGGTTGTCTGTTGAGTTGTATCAGGCCAACAAAATAACAAGTCTGTTTCAGGTGCTGGACTTAAAAACAAGTGATTATTGGGTTTCCTTTGCCTGTGTTCCCTTTTATCTTTAATGGAATTCCTCTTACATAGTGGAATAGACATGAATTTAGAGGCGACTATCTTAGTGCCATAACTGAATGCTTTGATTTGTAGCTTACAAGTTTTCAATAAAAAAAAAACCAGTTGATAAGAATAGCCACATTTTTTTTCTACTTTCAGGACTATAGACCTTTTTCAAACACTGCCTGATTCTTCAATAGATAAAATAGCTAATTACTGCAAAGTTGAGAGATTCTATTGTGGACAGGTGATTACCACTGACCTTGCAGAAACACACTGTATGGTATTTATTACCAAGGTGAGATTTACTTTGGTTTCATATTTTATTCTTTCTACTCGTTACAGTTTTTTTTTTAAATTTACAAATTCAAAAAATGGGTCGATTTGCACATGGCATCAAATCAACAATTTCTAACTCAAAATCAACGAACCTATGATCTATGCAAAATTCAGATTTTTTTTCAGTGATTTCAGTTCCATAGATCTGGAACACCAAAATCTAGTAAGGTTTTGCAGTTTCATGACAGGTATCCATTAAAAATATATCTATGCCCAACCAAAAGAATCAATTCGTATGGACTACTAGTGGTCCTTGGATCATAGGTATCTATTATAGCCATCATGATGTCAAAATGTATTTCATAATATCATTACACAAATAACAGAATTGTGTAAGTTGTATCACTTATACCATGTTGGACATAAATACATAAGTTGTATTTTCAAGTCTTGAAAGAGGGCTTGCTAACCTCCAACCCAAATCACTATCTCAGGGTAAGAGACAGTGCCAGAATTCGAAGAACTAGGAAATCTCCAGTTGTTCACCCCACACTATTTAGCCAATTCTGCTATTCAGATAGTTTTGGGGCTGAAGCAAATTTCATTCACCAAAATCTTTCACTCAGCTGAGCAAATATCCCTGATTAAATCTATACTTGAAAAAAAAATCAACAATTAAAAATCCCTAGATATTATGAATATTGTTGTATAAGAAATACTTCAGCCTTACTTCTTCATGAGGACAATTGCTCTCTTCTAAGATAATGTTTTAGCCGAAAACCTGGTCAAAATCGGGTAAGAAATACTCAGACGCGAGGTCAGTCTAAATGACCGTGAGGGGTCCCTTTATTTTCCAAGCTGCGAGTAAAGCTAATGATGAGCTTTCAGCACCAGTCGTAAGTGGAGGAGGGAAGCAAGCTGCGGCTTTTTATAATTTGCTGCGGTGTCACTTTCCGTGCTTCCCATTGGCTGGGCGGCTCGTCCAATGGGAAGCGTCCCTCTGACAGCCAATCAGCTGTCAGGTCCAAAGTTCTTGTGGGTGGACCGGAATGGAGACTTCAGTCGCGCCTGCGCGGTACATTACACCCCTCCCCTCTTGGATGGAGTGTTCGAGATCCCTGTATCGCGCAGGTGTAGTCTTTTAGGTAAGCTGGGCGGTGCCATGTGCGAGTCGAACTGCGCAGGCTCTGTTCATTTGAGCTGCTGCCGCTGCCCTGGAAGGATGTGTCGGGGACCTCTCCTGTTCCCGGTATTTCTGGCGTCGGCGTCGGCAGTGGCGTCGTTTGCGTGAGCTGCAGCTGCTGGGCCTTGGCGGCTGGCGGTGGTGTGAGTCTGGCCCCAGGTATGTAGTGTGCGACTCCCCTTTGGGTGCTTATTTCCCTTTGGTTGGTAGGCTCCCCCTCCCCTCTGGGTTCATCTCCCTCATCGTAGGCTGCTTGGTATACCTGGCTTGTTCGCCTCATTGGGGGGTAAGAGGCCTCGGCACTCATCGCTTCGTCGATGGCCGTGGCTAGGGAGCAGTCTGGTCTGCCCACGAGGCGTCGCCTGAGCTTGTTGTCGAAAAGTCCCCACACAAAGTAGTCCCTTAGTGAATTGTCCAGTTCGGGCCCGAACTCA
>JAEANM010008116.1:0-17230 GCA_017656035.1 Myanophis thanlyinensis | reverse complement strand
CCAGCTTGCATATAGAGCCCAAGATAGTGCACTCATAGATATCATATTTAATAACCTAAATATCTTTAAAATAATTATATTTTGTGGAGAATCATTCTTCATTTGTTTAAATCTGTAGATATTAATGAATGCAGCCTCATCCCAGGAATCTGTGATGCTGGTGAATGTTCCAATACTGTTGGAAGTTATATTTGTCTTTGTCCACGTGGCTTTGTGACATCCACAGATGGCGCTCATTGCATTGGTAAGTTACCATACTCAGAAGTAGCAATTTTTACTGTCCTTTCTATGGATTTTTCTTTTTTTCTTTTCATTTCATTTGTTACTTTTTAATCTTTGCCCTATTCTGCAGTTGAAGTAATTTGATTCTGAAGATCTTGTTCAGAGAACATTATATCACATGGTATGCAGTATTGTGTTCTCAATTATTTTGGGAAGAGAAAACATTATGGTCTTATAGACTTTTGCCTTCTTTCTACACTTTTTTTTTGTAAGAGATCATTTTGTACTCTTTACCTGTATCTGAAAACCAACTCAGCAGCGGATATGCTAGGTATCAAGTTAGTAGCTCAAAGACTTCAGTATAACTTGGTGAGATTTTTGGCACTAAAAGGAAAATTCCCTGAAAGTAAACAAGTATCCATCATTAATAGATAGTGTGGAGGCTAAGAGAAGAAATCCAAAGGTTTTTTTCTGAAAGAGGGGTAGTTCTTCAAGAGGGCACAGAAACTCAGAGTAAGTTCTAAGGAACTATTCTATGGTGCTATTCCTCAGAAATTGCCATCTGTCTTACTGAATATTGTTGTCATTTCTGCTGAACAATATACACTTTCTGGCCACATTCTTCACAATTTCCCTGAAAGCCTAGAAGGCACAATTAAATTATTTGCCACAGACTTCTATAGACGGCCACTGATCCATCCAAGTGATTAGATACAAATACAAAGTAGCAAATTCACAACCCCAAATTAATTTTTAGGCAAAAGATTCCTGAAAACATCCACCTGACAAACGTGATAATCTAGTCAATAAAAGATGTACAAAATAAATTAGTTTGTAGATTAGAATGCAAATTACAAAAAGATAATTAAATGTAATTAATGTTAAAAATATTATGGAGATGCATTCATATGTCTATTTAAAGATGGATCTGACTGTTATTCTTTAAATAGTTTTCTTGGTTGAAAATAAGTCTATAGCACCTGGCTCATCCATCATTTATTTTCATTTAGAAAGTTCAAATGAAATTGTGATCTAAATCTAAATAAGGCAGAAGACGATAAATGTATTGAGTTAAGAATCTATTTATTAAAACTGAAAGAGTAAAAAGTGATGACTTTTTTTATTCCAGGCATACACATGTTCTGTTCTGACCAGACTCAATTTCCCCACGACGTGTCAATTTAAACCTATGACACTTTTCACAAATCAGTAATTTATAAAATGTGGCTAATTTGCTAATGGCTATTCTAATATTTCTCACCTTGACAACTTTAAGACTCTTTAACTTCCACAATTCCTCAGCTAACAGTGGGTTGTTTTGACAGCTCACAGTAATTTCCCCATGCCTTTGAATCCAGACGATTGAAGTCCCAATAGTTAAATTGCAGCATATTTTAGTCCAATCACCCTTTCAATTAGTCACCATTAGTTTTTAATGTTTTTAATAATAATAATTGTTATTATTTGTGAACAATTGTTTTTTAACTTTATTGTACACTGCCAAAAGTTGCTTGTTTTGGGCGATGGATAGCTGTACACATTTGAAAAAATAAATAAATATATTTTATGGTTCTAGTTAGTTTTTAAAGTACTGCATTGGGGCTTTTGAGGAAAGGGGAGGGTTTGTATTTATAGATAACTTCTATATCACTCAGGGTCACTTTGTTAAAAATGGGTGGCTGTATAAGTGTTGTAACTAAATCAATAAATCATTTCTTCTTCCCACTGCAAGTTGCAGTGAAAAAGGAAAAGTCTGAAGTAGTGCCCAAGTACAAAGTCACTTGACTGATTTGTGATATAGATATACATTTATTTATATACAGTACTTTTGTCTTTTTTTGTCTGTGGACTTCTGAAATGTTCTTAGCTATATTCACAACAATGGAAGTCACAAATTGCAGAGAGTAGTGTTGCCTGATTTACTGATTATATTTGTAATAGTTAAGAAAATGTTTTTACTGTGCTCCATTTAATAATTTTTTAAAATTAATGTCCAGATCAAAGAGCAGGTACTTGTTTCTCCAGTCTGCTGAATGGTCGCTGTGCACAAGAGCTTCCAGGCAGGTTTACCAAGATGCAGTGTTGCTGTGAGTCTGGACGGTGTTGGGCTCTTGGATCCATTCCAGAATTGTGTCCTGTTAGAGGCTCTGGTAAATATCTTAGCATACTAAAATTACTAGAAAAACCCATTTTAATTTCATTCCTGGAACAATGAAAAGGCTTACTTTAAACTATTTATCAAATTAAGCTTCTGATTTGTTATTGATTGGGCCAGTTTTTCCTATTGTTATTTTAAATAATTCTTTCAAACAAAATTTATTGAGGGAATTACTATTCATCTGGATTTATTGAAGCAACTTTCATTTGAGTACATTGTTAAATTAAACTGATAACAATTTTTTATATCTTCATTCTGTTGGATTTCGAAGGGTGAGGTTACATACAGAAAGCTTCAACCAATAGAATGTTTCTGAAATAAAAAAGCAGCAATAAGTACATTGATGTCTATGCACCTTTTGAAAGATGTGTGATCTTATTGTTTGCATTTTTTGGAAAAATGTGATTATAAATGTTTTTAATTTTTGTAGATGAGTATCGTGGACTTTGCATAGATGGCATTCCTGTTATAGGGGGTTCCAGGCCTGGTGGCACAGGAGGAAATGGCTTTGGCCCAGGAACAGGATTCATCCCTATTCCTGGTGGAAATGGGTTTTCCCCAGGTGTGCATGGAACTGGAATAGGGACCGGTGGCCAAGGTCCCACAGGAAATGGCCCCATCATTACAGGACTGAGTAAGTTTCTTGACTGCATAATTATAAAACTGAAAGCTCTTAACAGTAAACTTTTTAATATCTCCTTTTCTTAAAACTAATGGGATTATTTTAGGTCTCCTCTATCAGTAAAATATGGCTAACCATATAAACTTGATTTTCAGTTCCTCCCATTGCTTCTCAAGTTGCTTTACATTCCCAGCATACTCCAATTGCACTTATGCATAATACTGCACATTCAATATGTGCAGTATTATGCACCCTCAATTTAAAGAAAAAAAACATTTTGTATATTTTAAGCCTGTACGCACAACCAATGACTAATTTAATCTTATGTAAAATTTCAAATTTATTATATATTCTAACTAATTTTTGATAAAAACATTAATTGATCTACTTTTGATCTTTCCATGTTTTCGTGCATTATGGACTCTCTTTCCAATTTCTTCCTGATAGGGAACAGAACTTGGCAGTGACAGCCACACTCTTTAGCTGCTTTCTCCATTGTGGCTGAGCAGTGAATCCAAGAGAAATGGGTTTTGCCTCCTGGCTGATCACGTGACTGAGTCGACCAATGAAAATTCTGTATGCCTGCTGGTACTTTCCCAGTTTTTGACTCAGTGTGATCACAACTAACGTGTTTCTACTTGGCTCCAGCTAGGAAGGAAACCTTTTTTCTCTTGGATTCAACTGTTTACAGAACAAAAGAAGGAAAGAGAATTCATTTTGATGGGTATCAGGGAGGCTGCTGGGATTGTGCTGCCATAGGCAATAGGAGCGCAGATCCACGCCCATCAGTTGATTGTCGGGCGGAAGGACTACCACCCCCATTCACTTTAAAATTACTTGCAAAGAACTCTGCTTGCCTTTGGGAGGTCAGCCAGGCAGCAGCAACAGCTGATTAGCACTCCAGTCCGTTGCAAGGAGAACAGTTCGGCCTTTAAAGGTACTAGGGAGGCTGCTGGGATCATGCTCTATTCCCCATAAGGAAAAGACCGATCTGCGCTGCTCAGCTGATTGTCGGGCAGAGGTACCCTCTCCTCGCAAACTACAATTTCGTAAAAATCGCTGCCTGCAGTTTTTGGAAAAAGCAAGACAGGCTTCTCAGCTGACACACATTTTATTCTCACTGTGAGGAGAACGGTTTGGCCGCTACCTCTTCTAATGAAAGGATTTCTCAGCAGAGATCGCTAAGAGCGATTAGCGGCTAATGGGCAAGGTTTCTTTTATCTAAAAGTGCCTTTTGCCTTTGAATTCCCCTGAAGTGCTTTCTCCTTATAAGGAAATCAGCCACAAGGGATTTTTGGTGGCTACCTAAGTCCCAGGGAGAGAGATTTGATTATCAGTGCCTTTTCTCCCTCAGGAGATCACTGTGGAAACCATTTTGTGCCATCAAAGGAGGAGAGCCATTAAAAAGGGTGCGAAAGTCCTTCTTCACAGTTTATTTTTGCACACGGCTCGGCTGCTCCCTCCTCCCTTGGCTGTCAGAGGCTTGCCTCTTTTACTGAACAGTTTACAGAGACCTGGTGCTGTAATATGCTCCAATTCGAGCACTGACAAACAGCTCTCATACAGGGTGATTTAGAATCTTTCTTTATATCTATACTGTCTTGAATACATATAATGTATTCTGCAATGGGATCACCTTCCAGCTCAATGGAAAGGAACCAGCAATGCTCTCTACAAGGTTTACATTGCAAAAAATGTTCTTCATTCTCTCAATTGGTGGAAATCAGAGGCAGTAAAAAAAGGGTTCCACTTAAAGTTGCTCCATCAGGTTATGATACCACAGATCACAGTCTGTACTGTTGGGGGCTCCCTTGTGACCAAGGGCAAATGGACACTGGCAGAGACAGAGCACAGTCAACTTGTTGGAACTCAGAGCAGTCCGCCTGGCTCTTCTAGCCTTCAAGGATCAGATCAAGGACCAAGCTGTATTGGTATGAACAGACAATGTAACCACCAGGGCTCATGTCAATCGACAAGGGGTGACACATTCACACATTCAAGGTCCCTCATGGCAGAATCTTGGGATTTATGCATATGGGCAGAGAAACATCTACTGTCCATTCAAGCACACCACATATCGGGAGTGGCCAACAGTTGGGTGGACTGGCTTAGTTGGATGTAAATAGATCATTCAGAGTGGATGTTGAATGCCAAGGTGTTCCAACAGCTGACTGTCCGCTTGGGCAAACCAGTTATGAATCTGTTTGCTTCACCCAGCAACAATCTTTCTTCTTCATGAGATTCCACACCTCAGGCATTCAGGACAGAGGCCCTTGCAGCCCCTGCCTCCAGGTTTCCTGTATGCCTTCCATCCGCTTCCGGTGATTCTGACCCTAATCAGGAAGGTCTTGGAAGAACAAGAGATAATTCTAGTAGCACCATATTGGCCAAGGAGACTTTGGGTTGTGGACCTGCTGACTCTTTCGGTTTCCAGACATTGGCATCTCCCACAGACTCACAGGGTTCTCTGATCCATCCCAACCCAGGGTTTTATCAGGTAGCTGCTTGGAGACTGAGCAGCAAACATTGAGAAGAGCTAACATTTCAGAGAGAGAGATTAGAACAATTCAGGCCTCTAGAAGGGATTCTACGAACCATATATATGAGGCAACGTGGAAGGCATTTTCCACCTGGTGTGCCAGGATAGGAAAGCAACCCTCCTTAGCTTCTATTTCTGAGGTTTTAGAATTTCTACAGGAGGGGTTGCACAAGGGGTTATCAACCAATATGCTTAAAAGACAGGTGGCTGCTTTGTCTACAGTACTTTTCTGTGGAAAGAAAATATCTCTTTCTACTCATCAGATGATTTGTAGCTTCCTAAAAGGAGCAAGGAATCTTTGTCCCCCAACAAGACACAAGTTTCCTACATGGGACCTTCTAAGGTTTTAAAGGCACTTACAGTTTCCCCTTTTGAACTTTTACGTACTGCAAGCCTGCTTTTTCTATCCATCACGGTGGCCTTTCTGATTGCTATAACATCGGCCACACAAATATCAAAGTTAGTGGCACTGTTCGGTACGGGATGGTTTATGTGTTTCTACCCTAACTGTGTAGTACTTTATTTGGACCCAATCTTTGTGCCAAAGGTAAACTCATGGTTCCATGAGAATTAAGTATTAAGTCTCCCAAGAAACCCCAGGGAGAGAGAGCGGCACAGCCTTGATGGAAGAAGTGCCTTAAAGATTTATATTGAAAGGACATCCTCCTTTAGGAAGTCTGAGTCTATGTTTACTAGTTCCTACCTGCTACCTTGGGCAGGAGTGTTACATCCACCAGTATTGGTAGATGGATTAGATCTTGCATTGCAAGGACTTATGAAGCACTTAGTTTACCTGTTCCAGGCCACATAATGGCCCATTCCACATGCAGTGCTTCCACAACAATAGCTTGGGCTACACAAGCCTCAATTGACGAAATCTGTAGGGCTGCTACATGGGCATCTCCATACCCTTTTATTTGGCATTACAAGGTAGATGTTTTTTTTCCCTCTAAGGATGCTACCTTTGGACGTAGAGTCCTACAACAGGTTTGTTCGTATGAGACAATTTAATATTAGTCAATAACCTCCCTGGGACGAAACGCTTTGGTAAGTCCCATTTCTCTTGGATTCACTGCTCAGCCACAATGAAGAAAGGGCATTGGTCCTACCTGATATGCTCCTTCTCATTATGCTAAGCAGGGAATTCAAATCCGCCCATAAAGGTTAGCACCTTAGGAGAGGAGGAGGTTCTCTTTATTTATTTGCAGATGCTGGACCACATCAAGTTGATCAATATTCTTCGCCGGAAACTGGGAAAGTACCAGCAGGCATACAGAGTTTCCATTGGTTGACTCAGTCACGTGATCAACCAGGAGGCAAAACCCATTTCTCTTGGATTCCCTGCTCAGCACAGTGAGAAGGAGCATATCAGGTAGGACCAACACCCTAACTTTAGATTAATGAAAGAAGTATCCCAATGAAAGCTGTATCTCTTTTGGGCATCTGGGAAAATACAGATAACACTTGTATTGCAATATTGTGATTCTGGTTTCATCACTCCCCACTGGTGGATGCCACTGAACCTGATTTCCATTTCCAAAACTCTAGATTTATTCATTGTGTACAACCAAGTACATGTAATGAATGAAAAACGATGAATCTCAACATTACGTGAGAGAAAACTGCAGTTCTGCTTAAATTAAGGGAAAAAAACAAGCAAAAACCAAAAACCACATATGTGCAACTAGTCACTTAGTGATCAAAGTTAGGATAGCTGTCCCCAACCTACTTATGACCTGGTTTCAAAGTTACGCCCACTGTAGTGCCCCTGTTGTCATTCACTGACTACAGATAGAATAGAATGGAATGGAACGGAACGGAACGGCACGGCACGGAACGGAACGGAACGGAACGGAACGGAACGGAACGGAACGGAACTGAACGGAACGGAACGGAACGGAACGGAACAGAACAGAATTCTTTATTGGCCAACTGTGATTGGACATAAGGAATTTGTCTTTGGTGCATATGCTCTCAGTGTACCTAAAAAGAAAAGATACATTTGTCAAGAATCATAAGATACAATACTTAGTGACAGATATGTTGCAGAACTGTCCCCATCTATCTCCCTCACCCATCCCAGCCCACTGGATCTTTGCAGGTCTTTTCCCTGCTTCCAAGCTAGACACTCAGGGAGCAGAGGCTACCAATGAATGCAGGGCTGTTGAAACTTGCAGGCCAATTTCTGAGAGAGGCACCCAGCAGATGTGAAGCTCAGCTTTCCTAGAGGCAACCTTATGGTAGCCTCCTGTTAATTCTGCAAGCATGTGCTTTTGTTGAAATCCTTTGGAAATCTCCATTTTAAGGAAAAAAGAGCCTCCTTAAGATGAAGCCTCCTTTGAAATAGAATTCTCTATAGGATTGTGAGGATACCATTTTCTTTCACAAGGAAATCCTATTTCCATCAAAAAGAAATCCTGAAATAAGTAACAAACTTGAAGCTGAGCTGCTTGAAACCCTTGTCTGGTCAAGTTTAATTTGAAATTGTTTCTAGCATCGTCCTCCATTCCATTCTAAAACAGATTCCACCAATGCAGTTGATTTCAGACAATCTTAAGTTCACTGAATAATACAATATTTTTTAAAATTAATGTTTAATGTTTTTTTAAAATAAAAACTTTAGAGGTAATAATCCAAACTTCTTATCTCATGTCTTTTTATAGCAATACTCAATCAGACAATAGATATCTGTAAACATCATCCAAATTTATGCTTAAATGGGCGCTGCATTCCAACAATTTCCAGTTACCGGTGTGAATGTAATATGGGATATAAGCAGGATGCCAATGGAGACTGTACTGGTGAGTGCAACTTCCCATTTCACCATTTTTTCTATTATATGTCTTCTTTAAAACCAGACTTTAGAAATGCCATGTTTCTGATTGTAGTGCATTTTTACAAGCTCTGATGATACGCTTTAGATGAACTGATAGTAATAAAATGATTTTTATTTGTACTTATCTCATCAACATTTGTACTTATCTTTTAAAGCCTTTAAAAGACATATCAATCAAAGGAATTTTTTTCTGTGGAGAGGGCTTTTTTTTTTTTTTACAAAATGTATATAAATTAGTAAATAATTGCTAGGTAAAAATTACTATAGTATAAAGATCTTCTCTAGCCCTTTGCTTCTCAAGACTTTTTAGAGAAAAATGACAGGAATTGCAATATACAGGTAATCAAATGCTTGAACAAATTTATATAGGACGTATATACTGAACTATTAGAATATACTCAGAAGCAACTCCTAATACATAGTTCAGTTACCAGCTCCAAATTTCCAACTACGTATTTATCATTCATTTATAAAGCTCCATAGAAGTATTGGTTCTGAAATAACTGGCTTGTGTAGACAAAACAAAACAACATATTTTGTAATAAAGTTCCATGTAAGTTAAAACATTAGAGTACTTGAGAGCAAAGTGTTTAGAAAACACTGAACAATCATAGGGTAGTTTGAGTAGTATGGTTTGGATATTACAAAGATGACAAAACACAATGTGATTTCACACAATTTTTTTTCTGGGTAGGCTTTTTTTAACTTAAAAGACAAAGGTTTGATCTTATTCTGTATTCTTGATCTGAAATAGAAAGAAAATACTCTTTCTGTCAAATTCAGAGATAAAGTACTATACATATAGTGTGCCCCTTTTGGACTTAGCACACATACTATTTTTTTCTAAGCATACTTTAGAAATTTAGAAATGGGCACACTGCCAAACAAAGCATTGGGCTAGTCACATGTAATCCGTACTTTCAAAGAATATCTAAGGAGCCATTATTTTTTGTTCCATAGTGCTTCTTGGCAAAAGTACAGTTGTGGAAAAAAGTGCTGGATTCTCTAATAATTGCAGTTTGCTCTGCAGAATGCTAGTTGCTTCATTTACTTCTTTTAAAAAATGAAGCAGCTTAATTTTTTAAAGTCAAGTGGAACAGGAAACATGACAGTAACATAAGGAAGTGTCTGCAAGCACACTTCAGTTCACTATTACATGAGCAATAGTTTCCCTATAGAATAAGGACCTATGACTAAGGAATTTTTTGTTTTAATTGTAATAATATGTGAGCGAACGATCATTTTAAGCTCAATGTGAATCATTCTAAACTAATAAAAAGGTAGGCTTGGTAGGCTTGTCGTCTTCAACTTATTTTTCCAGATTTTAGTGAAAAAGAATTGAATAAATTTCATAAACAGAAAAAAAAATAAACTAATAAAAATATGATTTTTGTAATCGAGTTGTTAAAGTCTGGAATGTTTTACCTGATTCAATTGTCTCAGGTATTAATTTTCACAGTTTTAGTCATAAATTGACTTCTGTGGATCTCACTTCATACTTGAGAGGTTCATAGAGGGGGCTTGCATAAGTGCACTGGAAACATGCCTATTGTCTGTCATTTTATTTTTATATTATTTCTTTTTTTTATTCTGTTTGACAAATTACAATAAATAAATACTTTAATGTACTTGACTTCTGTAATACTGTATTTTACTTCATTTGTTAAATCATATTATATTTTAAAAAATCAGTATATTTAAATGTGATCTGTATAACGATCACTTGAGTCAACACAAAAAAATGAGAATGTAATAATGTTAATAATTAGTTGTATGTAATGGTCTATATTTGATTATTTGCATGGAATTAAATATTTTCTATTTTTAAAGAAGCACATTTATATTAAGTTTGTTTTAGTTGAGAATTATGATTCTTACATTTCTAAAATGGTAAATTCAATTAGTTCGCAATTGATGTAAGCTAATTGATTTGTTTATGAAATGCTGCATTTTATAAAAAAATCATATTATTTATAAATTATGAAATCTGATTGCATTCTTTTCTGATGCCAATAGATGTTGATGAGTGTATATCAAATCCATGCTCTAATGGAGACTGTGTGAACACACCTGGTTCTTATTATTGCAAATGTCATACAGGTTTCCAAAGAACACCTACTAAGCAGGCTTGCATTGGTATGAAAATGTTATTTGTGCATCTATCAATTCAATGTATGCTTATATTTTATTGAGTATGATCCTTATTTCAACTCTGAAAACGTTATTTTGTCTGTTCAATAAACCATGATAATGATTTAATGTTTTCAGGTATTTAATTAAATTTATGGTATAGTGAAGCAAAATTTGACAAACTGTATCATGTTTAATTCCAGTGATCCTACACACATGTATCTCATTTTGAGAATGAAAAAGTAAAGCAACATTCCATACATACAGTTCTAATAAAACAGTTACTGATTCTGTTAACAAGATTTCAGTGATCCTTTTTTTCCAAACACAGTTTTTATCTTTTTCAAATTAATGTTTGCCAGAAAAACACTAAAAAAAAATCTGAAGAAGCTTCTAGACCCATTTTGATCCTGATGATTGCATTAAAATTATAATCCACAGGCCTATTGATTCCTAGCATATATTGGACTCAGGTGATAGAGAATATTCTGCTGACTAGGAGAGCTCAGATTTCAGTATGATCTCAGATATATCCAGGATATTCGGAGACTTTAAACATGAAAAGCTGTTATTCTCTTCCTGCTTGAGTGCTCCATTTAGATCAGGGAAGTCAAACTATATTTCATTGAGGGTTGCATCAGGGTTGTGTTTGAACTTGAGGGGCCAGGGTAGGCATGGCTAGGGTAGACATGGCTAATCTGACATTGAGTTGGGGAGTGCTGCCCACGGCCCTCACAAGCTCCTTTTTCGGCTGCAATGACCTCCTGCAACCCTCTGCCAGCGAAAATGGAGCTTGGGAGGGCAGCCCTTCCAAGCTTCACTTTCACTGGCATAGGCACTGTGGGCCAGTCCTTTGCTGTTTCCAGGGCCCCTGTGGACCAGATCAAAGCATCCTACAAGTTGGATCCAGGCCCTGGGCCTTGAGTTTGACACCTCTTGATTTAAATAATGAAAAAAATGAATAAATCTATATCCAGCTTCTTTTTTCTTCAATTATGGTTAATTCTGAAAGTTTGCAATTAATATAATTTATCATAGATGTGTATACAATACAAGCATGTGGTTAGTAGAACAAAAATCTGTTTTATTCCAGAAATGACCATAGCCAGAGGGGAATTCATGCTCACCAGAGTTCAGTAGAAGTTCCTGTTCAAGACAACATTTGTTCAAAATAGCCCCATACCTACTATTTCCACTGGGAGGGGAAATGATTTGGGGGGGAAATGTAGCAATCCAAGCTTGGGCCTCAATATGGGTATGAATGAAAGAGTGCTAATTTAATGGTGTCCCATGCAGCTATGCATTATTTTTAAGGCAAAGAAGGCAACTGATATATGGAGAACAGAGTCTTGATTGTCTTAATCCTTGGCCAGGATCATAGCTTAGTTTTGTAGTTAGTTTTATTCGTATTAGAAAAAGATACTTGTGCTGTTTGTTAATCTGCCAGTAACTTTTGGTCAGTAGTTTTAAAATGTGTGGGTTTAAAGATAGTCACTTTAAAATGGAGGGCATAAGGAATAAATTTATTTGAAAATTTGAAGGGGTTTAAAACATGTGTTTTTTATATTAAGTATTCATTTTATGCTTAGCCAAATCCATTTTCTTTCTTGCTGCTCCACCTCTCACCTTTGTCCAAATCTGGCTCTTGAGTCACAAAATAATTAGATTCCCATGATTTATAGACGAAGAAGGTAGTCTTAAAACTATTTTATCTTGCAGATAAAATAATAGCCGGTTACTGAAATATCTACTTTTATTTGTTTTTCTCAGACATTGATGAATGTATTCAGAATGGTGTCCTTTGTAAGAATGGTCGTTGTGTGAACACTGATGGTAGTTTCCAGTGCATTTGCAATGCAGGCTTTGAACTGACAACTGATGGGAAAAACTGTGTTGGTATGCATTTCTTATTTTATTTTGCTTTTTAGGTGTGTTCTGAATTAATGGTTTTGTTTTAGTTATAATTGCTCACATTTACTGCTAATGGAAAATCAAATTTCCTGAGAAAAGCTTGCAAATTGTCCTGCATTCCATGGATTAAGAAATTATATTAGATACAGTCAAATTTGGAAGTGTGGGGTAATGGGATAGGCACAAGGAGGAAAATTAGTAAAAAAAAAAGGTATACTTTTTTTGTCTTGCATCAGAAGTTTCCATTAGATCAGAATCCTATTCCTGAGTAGAAAGAGACATCTTTGGGGATTTAGGATTTCAGATATTATTTCAATTGTAATATCTAATGCTTTATTTTCCAGATCATGATGAATGTACAACAACCAACATGTGTTTGAATGGAATGTGTATCAATGAGGATGGCAGTTTCAAGTGCATTTGTAAACCTGGGTTTGTCCTGGCTCCTAATGGACGTTACTGTACTGGTATATATTCTCCTTCTTCTTCTCCTCCTCCTCCTCCCGTTAAGGGTTGCCACGGTGAATCATCTGTTTCCACCTAACTCTATCCTCGGCATCCTCTACTCTCACCCTAATTGACTTCATGTCCTCTTTTAGCACATCCATATATTTCCTCTTTGGCCTTTCTCTTGACCTCTTGTCTGGCAGCTCCATCTCCAACATCCTTTTACCAATATGGCCACTATCCCTCCTCTGCACATGTCCAAAGCATCTCAGTCTGTCTTCTCTGACCTTATCTCCAAAACAGCCGACCTGAGCTGTCCCCTGATGTGCTCATTCCTAATCCTGTCCATCCTGGTCATTTCTAAAGGAAACCTCAACATCCTCATCTCTGCTACCTCCATCTCTCCCTCTTGTCTTTTCCTTACTGCTACAGTCTCTAACCCATACAGCATAGCTGGTCTCACTACTGTCTAGTACACCTTTCCTTTGATTCTTGCTGACACTCTTCTGTCACACAACATTCCTGACACCTTACACCTGAAAGTGTAATGGAAATCTTTATTATTATTTATAGCATGCATATGCTGTCTTTTTGTTGTTAAAATCTTTAGTATAATTGCAGAATTAAACCAGACATTAAACCAGTCATTTAACATAATGTTAAGCCAGATTCCACAAATTTTATCTCACTGATTAAACTTTATTTTACTGATAAAATTTAATACAAAATCAATGGCACATTTTTTCTTTTGGGTAATGAACAAAATATATTCATTAAGATGTTAAATAAGTTTAAATATCAAATAAAAGAGAGAAAAATGGCTCCATTCATTTCTAATTCCTTTATGACAATATGGGCTTCCTCTTGGCTGCAGAAAATATTTTTTAAAAAGTAGATCTAGATTGTACTTGCAAAACCATCATCTTCCCCCCTCCCCCACGCTGCCAGTCTGTGAAGCCAGAAAGGTTGTGGACCAGTGGATTATATGATTGTAAATCTATGATTAAAAATGCAAACATTTAAAAAAATAGTAGGAAATAATCATTGACTGATAAAGCCATATAAATTGTTTATCAAGCAATCTACTTAATAGGGTCTTGATTGCTTTAAGCAATACAATCTATTGGAGTTCACATCGGGAGTACTAAATTATATGTACAATTTACTTTTTGTAATAGATATTGATGAATGTAAGACTCCAGGAATTTGTATGAATGGTCACTGCATTAATACAGAAGGATCATTTCGTTGTGATTGTCCACCTGGACTAGCTGTTGGAGTTGATGGTCGAGTTTGTGTAGGTAAGTATTTTTTTCCACTTTAAGAAAACATTTTAGATCTAACCTAGAGCCTTGAGATTTACTAGTGGTTTACCATCCAAGTGGAAATTGGATCCAACCTTGCTTAATTTTTCTTTAATTAGTCAAGCCCAGTTCAATATTATCACCTGTTGCAACAAATATTTCTTAGATTAAAAAAATGTAATATTACAGATAGTAGAACTTGCATGCATTCATATTTGAAATAGCATATTTTTCCTCCAGGAAATTAATTGATAAACTTTAGTATGCTACTTAAGAAATAACTTGTAATATAGCTATAATACACAATTAAAAACAGTAATTACATAAACCACAGCTGGATGTTATATTTGTTTGGTTTAGAATTTTACAGAAATTCTTGGATTCCATATGAATCTATAAATTTTGGGTGTAAAATTGGATTCCGTTTTTTAAAATGAGAATGCTTATTTACATCATTATGAATTTATATATTATTTCCCCATCTTTTCTTAGATACTCATATGCGAAGCACATGCTATGGTGGAATCAAAAAGGGGGTATGTGTACGCCCTTTTCCTGGAGCAGTGACAAAATCTGAATGTTGCTGTGCCAATTTAGACTATGGCTTTGGCGAACCATGCCACCCATGTCCTGCCAAGAATTCAGGTAATGGGATATAATTTTGGACTTCATAACTGATATGAATAATAAATTGTAAACAAATGATGGATTATAAATCTTGTCCGTTGTTTTTTAAAACAGTTTTTTTTATTATGAAGAACCTACTTCCATTTTTGTTAGCGCTGCAAACAAAGAGAGGGAAAGCCTTCTTTTTTTGTTTCCCAAAACACTATATTATGTATCTAGGACATTTGTTTCTGCTGGACTGTTGAAAGCTGGACTTTCAGTGGTGTTTCAAATCAGTCTCAGATCAAAGTATATCTCTTTGTTTTTCAATGGGAATTTTAATATTTATGTATGGTTTTGTTAGGAAACATTATTTGTCTTTAAACCACAGATGATAATATAGATCCCTGTTCCCCTTTAAGGTTTATATTGCTGAGAGCATTACACTCTTATATACAAAAAAAAAAAAAAAAAAAAATAATGGTTGGCATAAAAAAATCACAATGAATTGAATTCAATTTTGGTAAATAAAAAAATTATACAGTAAAGCACAAAATAAGAATGTGGAAAGCAAAGTGTATGTACACAGGGCATTCATAATAAATTAATCCAAACACTGAATTGAATTGCATCTAAATGTTGAGCTGGATTCTGTTCCAAAACATTTATTTGCTCATATTCCGTAATGCAAATAAATATAAAAATAGAGGATGAATTAAAACCAACTTCGCAACTTGTTTTTATTCTAGAAAAGCATATTCTATCAACTTTGCCAATGGTAAATTGTTAGCTGAGATACTGCTCTATTACAGTGTAGTGTAATTGTCAAGGAATTTTGGAATCTGTGAAAGTGGGTGGTGTATAGCACAGAATAATATTGTGAATATAAACAAGACAGTATTCTACACTGTAAATGAAGATCTAATCCATTGATTGTAATAGAAGGTTTCTTTCCATATAAGTAATGTGTGTATATTTGACTACATTTATCTTATTTAGAAACAGTAAATATAATATAGTATAGTTACTATAGTAATATTAAACCAAATTATGATGCTGTTGTTTTAGGAAGTCTTTCTGAAGTTATTAGAATATAATAGAATAGAATAGAATAGAATAGAATTCTTTATTGGCCAAGTGTGATTGGATACACAAGGAATTTGTCTTCGGTGTATATTTTACTTTATTTACAAGTGAATGAAATTAATTATGTTGAAGTGTGTATAAACAAACAGAATTTTCAAGGAATTTAATTACATTCAATAAAATATTTTAAAATATTAAAACTTAATATATTTGCACTAATTATATTGTGTTTCACTATTTTTATTTTCTTATGAGAAGCTGAGTTCCATGGCCTCTGTAGTGGAGGAGTAGGAATTACTGTGGATGGAAGAGGTAAAATATGCATAAACTTAATAACATTAAGTAAATCGAGTATTTGACTTACAACAATAATTGTGCTCCAAATTATAGTTGTAAATTATGCTGGCCATTAAGTGGATCATGACATGACTGTACCTAATTTTTTTTTTACTTTTTTGTGGTAAATGCCATTGCCATTACCCAAACCCATTATGTGCAGTGGACATTTTTGCTGGAAACTGAAACTCAGCTAGATGCTGCTTTCCAGCAAAATATGTTGTAAAATGCTGCAATTAGCTGTAAATTTGATTCAATGGCTGAGTGCCCAAAATGTGATCATATGAGCTCAGGTGGGAGAACTTTGAATCCCGGTCATTAGTAACTTTTTGGGGATCCATTGTAACTTTGAATGGTCACTAAGTGACTGGTGATAAGTCAAGGACTGTTTGTATTCTTATGCATGTAAACTCTTACAATGAGCACAGACTTTTCTTTAGAACCACATAGTATTGGATTCATTCTGTGTTAATACATTGTAATGTATTGGATATTTTGATGATATCATTTTTAAATAACAATGTATATGTCTCTAGATTTCTAACCAACTTTTTTATTTTATCTATTAATGTTCATATTGAACCTGTGCTGATCTTAATGAATAATATAGCCATCCAATTTAATAAAAGATACTGCAGAATATACTCTGACAAATTATATTATTGTTGCAGATATAAATGAATGTGCTTTAGATCCTGATATTTGCTCTAACGGTGTTTGTGAAAACTTACGTGGCAGCTATCGTTGTAACTGCAACAGTGGATATGAATCAGATGTTTCAGGACAAAATTGTGTTGGTATGTTATATGAACAATATTCATTCTGAAACTGTTCTAATATCCTTAAGATTTTGATACAAAGAAAAAATAGCGACCTCTACTATGACCTTACTATCAATAAGTTATAAGTTGTATAATAAAACTATTATTATCATATTTATTTATTTATTTATTTAATTATTCGATTTATATACCGCCCCCTCTCCCGAAGGACTCGGGGCGGTTCACAGCCAATAAAACAACATCAACACAAT
>JAEANM010008115.1:0-17230 GCA_017656035.1 Myanophis thanlyinensis | reverse complement strand
TTATTGTGTTTTTTATCGGCTGTGAACCGCCCCGAGTCCTTAGGGAGATGGGGCGGTATATAAATATGATTAAAGTTGAAAGTTGAAAGTTAATATGTAAATCAGTTCTTTTATTTTAAAGATTCATATTTCTTTAATAACTTTATCATAAGAAGTGCCTGGTGAGGTGGACTGTAATCCATGAAGGTGCATGCTGTAATACAAGTATCAATCAATAAGATGTCACAAGACCCTTTACTTGAAAGTAATATCTTGAAATATCTTTCTTTCCATTGGGATATGTACAAATAAATGGCTCACTCTTTCCTCTGTAGATTTCTATATAGAACACGAATGGAAAAGGAAAATTAGGATTAAAGCCAGATGAATGAGAGGTAAGAAAAAAGGTAATTCTTTTAAGATTAAGAGGTAATTTTTTAAAGGTAAAGGAAAGAAAATAGAGACAATAACAAAAACAGAAGTATAACAAAATGGTTACATTCACCAGGCAAATACCTATTTCAAGGAACAGCTGATCTTCCAGTTCACTTTCAGAGATATCCATGCTCTTTAGCAGGTAGTCATTTTTAACTTGAGCCAGTCCCTGGATTGAGATTCAGCATTGCCTTCTGTTATTCTTATCATTCCAAATTGTATTGTATATGTGTTCATTTATTAACTATATTTCTTATTCCAAAATAAAATCAAATAGGTCAATTTGTCCTGAAAAACTTGGATGACACATTCCATTCCACCTGAGGGCTTATACCATTCTTACTAAGAAGACAAAAAGGATTGATAAGAAAAATAATTTTATAGTTTTGCAGATTTATCAACAGGAAATCTAAATAAATATAGGAAGATAACTATAAAAACAATTATTTATTTATTTATTTATTTATTTAATGATTACTTGATGATGGCTGATTATAACTTTCCAATCTACAAATGTTGCTTTAAAAATTGATCTTGCAAACAAAATTGTGTATACTTGTTCCCCTTTCTTTAGTAACCCTCAACAATTATTCTGAAATCAGTAGTGCATCTAACGCATTATAAATCTCTAGGGGAGGATTAGGAGCCATAGATGGAGCTTGGGTGGTAATATCTTCTAAATTCTCCTGAGTTACTTCTTGCTTTCTTCTTCAATAATCCTACTATGCAGACTGATTATACAGTTGTCTTCAATGTTTTTTTTTTAAATAAAATAAAAACCAAAGCAGGTGGGATCTGTATCTGTGATGTAGGATGCTTAGACTCACTTGCATGGCTACAGAAACTAAATAGTTGGATTTTTATGTTAAGGATTGTAGGTTGCCAATTTCTATTTTCCATCTTTGGATGGATAGTATTGACACTTGGATAAGGATTAACAGAAGCTAGTCAGGGATGTTTTTTTTAATCAAAATCACATAGTGGCCAGCTAAAAGAAAAAGCAGTAGTAAACATATCCAATTAGAATTTTTACATTCTGGAATCTATTCCTTCATGAGAGGTTAACAGATGTGTGTTATTTCAGTGTCTAGAAAATATAATTAATAGAATTTAAGCTATACAATACAGAGTCATTGAATCAGTTTTATCATCCCTACATTTTTTTATACTTTTAAATTTGTATTATGTTTATTTTCTTCTCAAAAACAGATAGATTTAAGCTTGAAGTAAAAGATTATGCTATTTTAATTATTTTTACATTAAATAGAAGCTATCACAGTACAAATACATAGTATTGATAGAATTGTGTATAATAAATAAATAAAACACATGTAAATTAATACCTGATTAATAACAGAAAGCAAAGAGGAAAATAATGGAAGGTTCTGCGAGTTGACAAAAAAGTAACCTCGTCCCGCATATCTCTCCAAGGACCTGGTTTGGGAGCAGTTCTTTTCAAATTCATGAATGAATGTTTTTTCTGGATTTTCTGGCAATATGACACATTATTTAAAATAGCTAAAAGTGAAAGAAAGTTCAAGCAGTCTCAAAAAGCTCTTTCAAAATTTAGGGAATGCGTATTTGAAGCACACACACCTTTCCCTAATTTAAATATATGCAGATAGAATCTGAAAGGAGTAATGAGGTTCTGGTGCATTGATTAAAAACTAACTGTTGTTCAACAGTACATGCTGTTCTTGTTTGCTAACTTCACAAATAATATTATAGAACTGGAGAAAATGCCACAAAGAATGACCAAAATAATTTAGGAGCAGGAATAATTAAGGTCACAGGCTGTAAGAGTGTGGCATTACTCACTAAAAATAATATCTAATTAATTTAAAGTTTGATTGGGGACAAAAAATATTTAAAACTGCTCACTTTGATGTTTTCACGGTGACACAATGTAGAATTATTCCTACATGGAAAGATGCTTTTAAGAAATTGTGGAAAAAGAACTATTTGAATTACCAACTTTTCTTACTGTTAACATTACCATACAATAATATAAGCTGCCCAGAATTACACTTTGGTAAGATGGGTGGCCAATAAATTGGATAAATAAGTAAGTATTGTGGCCTGTTGCATTTGTAGATTTTATGTCATCAGAAACCTGGGAAATAAACATACATTTGACTGAAAACTTGAAAGTTGAACAGGTCACCAAAAGCAGTTTAAACTTCTCATAATTTGAAGTGTTTTCTCTTCCTAATTTGAGAATCTTTTCTTCAATTGCTGCTATTAGTCCTCTTTAGTTTTGTGAGATTTCCCTTACAGGTATTATACAAAATAAATTATGAAATAGCTACATGAATTACATAAAAATTAATGAATAGCTAATACATTGTTTCATAATATTATGTAGTTGATGCTAAAAGTAGTAAAAACAAAGTCTTTAGATAATGGACTGGATAAAGCTAATAAGCTAAACAATAACATAAATAAAACAGAGGATCTAGGAATAAGAAGCTTATAGGATCATGTATGTAACACTTGATTTGTACTGGATATGAAGTTTGATGTGTCCCCACGGTCCAGAGTTTTTGAGAAGTTGTATAAATGCCTGGCACTTGGGATTTGATATGTTAACTTATTCTTCTCTCCAAAGGGATATCTATACGTGAGACATTTGTCACCAGTAAAGAGATATTTTAGTTTTTTACTATATGCATTGTTTTAATTTGATTGCTGTATCAGGTGTGTATGCAATCACAGTCTACTGTGGTTAAAGCAGTCTAAGTGCCCAAAAAATAAATATATATAAAAGTAAATAAATTTATTTGAAAGGTGGTTGTACTACTAAATCCACTTTTGCTTACTGATATATATGTAATGTGAAATGTTTTTGTCTGTTGTAATGCTACTTGCCACAAATTCAGCAGCGATCCATATGTTGTAACACTGATTAGATTCAGAAATTGTGTTAAATCATAATGTAGCTTGTTTTGATTTGTCCAAGTGCATTGTATGAATCTAGACAGTATCATTTATAAAATCTGATCTGTAGACTTATGAATCTAGTGCCTATAGTTTTTTGAATAATCCATATAAAAGAAGCATAAATTAATGCACAAAGTGGACCCCATTATACTAATCCCTGTATTAATTTGAAGGCTGCCTTTGAATATTTTTACAAATGTCAGTAGTACAGGTGGTCTTTGCTGTATTCAAGCTTGCAACAGCCCTGTATGAGTGGTACCTAGAACCGCTTCTGCTCTTCACAGTGTCCTAAGGTAAAAAGAATTCATTTCTGTCCGGGGGGGATTTCTGCGTAGAGATCTCATCCTGTGCATCCCAAAAACCATTTGCAACCTTCTTGCTGACTCCCTACAAGCAAAGTCAGTGAGAAAGCTGGCAGGACATCACAAATGACTACACCTATTAGCAATGGAAATTCCAGTTCCAATTCCCATTATTCCATCCTTCCAAGGTCGGTAAACTGAGGACCCAGATTGTTGAGGGAAGTATGCTGACTCTGTAAACTGCCTAGGGCTGAAAAGCACTGTGAAGCGGTATATAAGTCTAAGTGCTATTGCTATTAACCAAGGGCTATGTTTGTTAGGAAGCAGAGAATAGGTTCCTTCAGATATACAGGTATATAGGTCTAAACTATTATTTAAATTTGTATTCTGTCTTTTTACATTCGAGCCAAAACTCAAGAAATATAACAAAACAACTATGTTTAACCACATTTAATTAAAGTAATAACCTAAATTGATACCGTACCATATAGTAACTTATTAAAAGCTCAAGAAACATTACAAAACAGATGCACGATAACTATATGTAATTGCATATAGTATCAAAGTAACAACACAAACATAAAATAATTCCATATAGTAACACATTACAATTGTTTACAAAATTAAACAAAAAAGATGTATCTTGATATTCTTGAGTGTAGACTAAATGGAGAGACACAGCAACTGTAAAAGGAATTCATTTCTATCTGGGGGAAATTCTGCTAGAGATCTCATCCTGTGCGTCCCAAAAATAAGCATCTGTAACAGATCTGTGATAATCCTCTTTTATTTTTTGTCCCTAAGATAGCCAAGCTTTAAACCATTGAAGAATTTAATGATTATAACCAACATAAAACAATTGGCCAATGTAAAGATTTTTCAGCAAACATTGACAAAATACATTCCGTTATTATTATGACAATAATGTTTATTTTTGCATGTGGATTTTAACAAAATCAAATAGAATGCATACATGCCAGTTTGGGATGGTGACTAAAATGCTGGCCTAAAAAACTACAAGACTCTTGAGTTGCAATTCCACCTTAGACATGAAAAAGCAGCTGGATGACTATGGGCCAGTCACTCTGTCTCAAACCAGCCTCCTCACAGGGTTGTTGTTGCTGGAAAAAAGAGCATGTGTAATGTATTATCTATGTACACCATCTTGAGTTATTTATAAAGTAATAAAGATGAGATAAAAATCTAATAAAACTAAACATTTTAAAATTAACAAAATTATGATAGCCTGTTTTTTTTATTTAATAACAAAACAAAACTTGAAAAAGAAACACAATATATGGAACCTGTATGACAATGTTTTATAATTTATTAATCTACTGTAATAAATCTGTTCAGTTTGACAGACTATTCTTGAAAACTTACTTGTGATTCCCAGAAAGTCCTTCTTTTAAGTATAATTTGAAAGAGCTTGTTTTATAGATCAGAAGTTACAATGCAAATTATCCTTGTCTTTGGTAATAGGTTAAAAATTATAAGCAAATTGCCCAAGCCTTTCAGGATCAATGCAACACAAAATTCTTGTAAATTTTTACAGTATACAGTAATCTCAGACACTGATACAGTGATATAGTGATATGTGTATCACTGGCTACAATGGGACATGTTTTTGAATATGCATGTTTAGAGAAATAATTTAAGATGAAAACAGCTTTACATCCTCAGGCAACAGATGGCATCAATGTGGACATCCTGTTTTGAAAAACAATGTATACACAGGATAAGTTTTAGATATTTTTCTAAAACATTACTGAATTAGAGATTTTGATGGGTTATCAAATATTTCATGGTTTAAGTTTTGTGTTCTCTTCCGTATTTCCTCTGACATTCTAGATATGTTCATGAAAACCTATTGTTTCATTCAAGCGTTTCTTTTGTGAATGCCAGAAATGGACATTTATTGTATTTTATTTCTTTTCCTGTCCAAT
Organism: Myanophis thanlyinensis; assembly: GCA_017656035.1. Taxonomy (NCBI): domain Eukaryota; kingdom Metazoa; phylum Chordata; class Lepidosauria; order Squamata; family Homalopsidae; genus Myanophis; species Myanophis thanlyinensis. The sequence continues at coordinate 11,628 of JAEANM010008115.1, read as the reverse complement.
ATAATATATTTTATGTTAAATATTTACAGATCTTTAATGTTTGGATATAAGAAGTTTCTATTAGTATTAGAAATTTCTGGAAACATAAGAGTAGGGCCAGTAACAAGTATTTAAAAGTCCAGAGAATGAATAATCAATAACATGTATACCTGTTCTGTCAAGCTGACAGGAAGAAGGCAGGTACATGCCCTGGAAATTTTATCATTTTTGCAGACTGTGGGCTGGTAGCATTGATTGGAGAGGCCAGAAATTGAACTTTCAGTGGCAGTGACTGCTGTGTCCAAAGATAAGTGTATTTGTAGGTGGAGGTTATCATGAGAAAAAGTAGAAGCCAGCATGAGCAATAATGGAAATGACAAGCAGCACATCTTGACAATGAGATGGGCAGCACATAAATTTAATAAATAAAGTGCTTGCAGGAAGACAACAAGAAATGAAAAATTGTGGCTGGGAATTAACTGGGTACTAGATGTATAGATAAGTGAGTAGACTCCATTCCTGATTTTATTCATAGCTTGGTGTGAGGACCTAATAAAGGGAACATTGGAGGAATGGCAGAGAAAGTGATGAAAAGGACAGTTTCATTTCTTTTGTGGGAGATGAGGAATGGAGAAGAAAGTGAGAGAACAGGGAGGGCTTCCAATTTGGGAATGAGATGAAAATCCAGTGGAAAGCATGGGTTGGGGGGTGTCCTATAAAAGAACTAAAATTGAGAGAGTTTTGTTAGATGAATGTAGGAAAATATGAAAAGCAGTAATGGATTATTACTGAGTAGCTGAGGGAAGTATGGGAGGAACTAAGGATAAGCTATTACAGGAGAAAAGAGATTGGTGTGTATGATCATTGCCCACTTCTAGTTTCCTAATCTCAACTCAATATGCAGATAATTAGATTATTACTATCACATTAGCTTTACCCTGTTTCTATCACTGCTTTTACTGCTCTCCGCTTTTCCTTGTGGAGGTGGGAAGGAAACTCTAAGCCAAGTATTAATTTTAAAAGAAGAACTTATTTGCTCATCTTTAAGAGGCCACCTTTGCACCTGGCTATATTAGATGATTGTTGTCCAGTCTCCAAAATTTCTTTTATAGAGAAAGTTCTTTAAAAGGTGGTATGGTAGCTACAAACAATTCTGAAGAAAATGGATTATATAAAGACTTTTGAGCCAGGAAGCCTAGGCATGTGATAAAAATCATATTGTTTGGTCTCCTAAGTGCCCTCTTATAGAATTGGGTGGTGGGAGTATGATTCTCCTCATACTATTAATTGAACCCTTCAGTTTTCAATACTATCAGCCTTCCAAATTGTTATGATTCTATTCAGTTATGGTTCCATTCCTTCCTACCTGGGCAATGCCAGTCAATGATTGTTCAAAGGAATCTTTCCTGGAATGGGGATTCTGGTGATAGTCACTCATACTTTTGACATTTCTTAATTGGCCTACTGCAGCACATTGTATATGAGGCCCACCTAGAAATTTCAGATGGTACAGAATATGATTGCTGGTTACTAATGGATTAAACCATATACAACCTTTTAATCCCTATTTAATGTAAGCTGTACTTGTCCACCAGTTTATTTCTGGATGCAATTCAAGATGCTAGTTACTGTCTGTATGGCTTGGAACATGGGTATCTTTGATGCTGTACACTCCAAATACAGGTAGTCCTCAAATTATGACTATACTTGGGCCCACAATTTTGGCCATTATAGTCATATAGTGGGTCACATATCCGATTTTATTTTTTGCAGTGGTCATTAAGTGAACACATTATTTGCTATGTGGTGAGTTTTGCTGGAAACACTGATTTCCAACAAAACTTTGGTAATTATGGTGATGTGACCATGGAACACTGCAAATGGCCGTAAATGCAGGATGGTTGCCAAATGCCCCAAATGTAATCACTTGACTGGAGGGTAATGTCAGAACTTCAAATTTAGATCATAAATTCCTTTTGGAGTCTTGTCATAACTTGAGATGACCAGCCATATGCAAAGGCTACCTGAACAATCTGCACTAATCAATATATTTGGTAATCCCAATCACTAGGAATTCTGGTGGGAAGGGAGCTCAAAAATAAGCATTCTCTATGAACCCCTCTTCCTCCTGTGGAATAATTTGTCCAATAATCATTTAAACTCCTTCCCTGATAAGACACTTGTAAACAGTTGGCTATTTCAGAGAGCCTTCTGGGAAAGATGATATAATAATAATAGAAAATACCTAGTAAAAATATGAAATTATGGAAGATTTATAGAAAATTTTGATTATGAGTATATATATTTTTTTGCAGAAATTTCGTCTTATCTTGTAATTTGGTTTGATTGATGTGTCATAGAAGTTATAGTAAATAAAACATATTAATGAATTATACCCAATGGTAACATAACTCCACAAGTGAAGAGAGCACAGCAGTTTTGCTGATGACTTTTTATTATCGCTGCATATTACAGCCTCTGACCTCAATATTGTTATCATTTAGATATAGGTATCAATGAAATAGAAAAAGAATGGTGCACTAAAAGTATGTTTTATCTTGGAATTCTGAAAACAATTCTGGATTGGTTGTTGTCCAGCCAAAACAAAACCTGGATCATTTTGATTCCAGGTTTTATCTGAGAAAAGAATCTAGAAAGAGTATTGCAAGATGATGAGGATAAGGCTGATGCAAGTACTACTGCTCTTAATTCCTTCCTCTTTCACATTCCCAGTTTGTCAGCCTGCTTTCCCTTACCTCCCATTTGTTGCTATTAATACCTGAATTCAAGTGCAGCATATCACTACTGCTCCTTTCCTTTAGTTGCCATATGCCTGCCCAGTCCATTTGTCCTCCCCATCTTTCTTTCCTATAGCAGCCTCACATATGTCTGTCTCCCCAGTCTTCCTTTCTCTTAGCTGTGACTATTGTGCTTGAATTTAGTAGTTCTTAGTAGGTTGCGTGACCACAAATAAGGAAGAATTCATGTTGGTAGCCATTATACCAACTGGAGTAAATGGTTTACTGTGTAGATCTCTATGTATTGTACTATACTCTATTTATCCATTTTGGTTAACCATTTTGACTATCCCTGAGCTTCCAGGGCAAGGATGTAGATGGAAAGGTGTTAATAATTTAGGCCTGAGAGATTTGTTCTTCCTGGGTTAGATAATTCCAAAATGATGAAATATATGGATGGTTGCAGACTTTGCTTCAGATTCTAACTCCAAGGCCTAGTACTGTTAGGATCTAAATTAAGCTTATTTTGCTTTTCCATACCCAAGATTTCTAGTTTAAGAGATATTGTAGTTTGATCAAAACCCATGGACAGGAAAATCTTTAGCAATAGGGTGTTGGGAGACCGTTGGTCCAATAGGCTCTGATTCCAGATTACTAAGAATTAGACTGAAATTATTAAGGGACCCAGGGACATTGAATAAAGTTAATACTTTATTTAAAAAATTAAAATTGCTAGTAATCTCATGGTTCTTTAAGTAAACCAGCCTCCACTCAGAGGCATTCGAGATTCTTGTCCTCAAGAATTTACATTGAACTTTTCCAAGGATAATATTAAGGATGTAGATCTAACAGTTTTTCATATACTGTAGGATCTAGAGGAGATCAGCCCTGACTGCTCTTTAGAAGGCTAGATCCTGAAGATGAAACTCAAATACTTTGGCCACCTAATGAGAAAGGACTCACTGGAGAAGAGCATAATGCTGGGAACAATTGAGGGCAAAAGAAACAAGAGGACGGCAGAGAATGAGAAGGCTGGATGGAGTCACTGAAGCAGTTGGTGTGAGCTTAAATGGACTCCAGAAGATGGTCGAGGACAGGAAAGCCTGGAGGAATGTTGTCCATGGGGTCATGATGGGTTGGACATGACTTCGCAACTAACAACAAAGGATTTAGCTTCAAATAGATAGTAACAAGTACAAAGTTTTCCCTTTTTACTTGGAAGAAATTCAAGATACTTGAAGCACATTTCTACGTTATCGCCATTTGAACTTGGATTGTCTTCTTGCTTGGGGCATTGAAAACCCCCATCTCCCATATTTAAAATATTAGATCTGTTCAATCCTAATGCCATGGATATGGATGAAGTAAGAGTAGAATAAATAGTTAAAATCATATATAGTGCTTTGGATTATGTATCCAAACTATGATAGGGATCTTGGATTCTGCATATGGAAACATGTTAGCTATTATAAGCAAGTGGGAAATGAGGAAAACCAAATCATCAACGATGTCATTCTAGAACTACTGTATTTTGCATTTTGAGTACAAATTTTGAAAACTGGAAATATTTATATTATAAAATTAAAATATAATTTCATTTTCATTGTGTTTATGAAAAAAAGCAAGTACCCATGTAGCAGCAGTTTTAATCACTTTAAAATAAGACTTGTATTGGAATCTCAGTGTACCCACTGTCAATAAGACAATTCTTTAAATCCACAGCTGAGCTGCAAGTCCACAGAGAGAAATTGAATGACTATAAAATACAAAGATTTCAGAGATTTCCTATTTAGGTAATGTTACTTGTTGTCTGCTTGAATAAAGTTTATGTAAAAGCTTGTCTTAGTATATTTGTATAAAAAGTAGTTTTCAACAGTATTAAGACCAGGGTTTTATAGTAACAATATGCATTTAATGTGTAGATGTGTTCCACCAGAGTTTATAACTAGACCTCAGTTTATTCATATAGAAAATGGGATTATTTTGTAAGATTGGATCTATTCTATTAGATCTAATGAGGTAAACTACCAAATGTATTTAGCTGACAAGTTATGTATACTTAAGATCCATGGGACGCTTAGTTAAAGTTAGCATAAGGGCATCACATTAAAATTTTCCTTATTGTTGTTTTCTGTATTTAATAACAACGACTGGATTGGTGTTAGGAGTGTTTTTCGAACCCTTTACTCCGGCTGCAAAAGGGTTATTTGACGGTGCGGACGACGGTGCGGTTAAAGCAGCAAGGCTCCTTTTGCCTGCACTGAAAGTTATGCCATTGCCTATGAACCGCTCTCTTCATAGACTATACTAGAGCAGCAGTTTCAGCCTCAGAGCTGTACATCCCGCCTCAGCCATCTCTCTTCCACTCATTTTTACATTTGCGCGCCCTTTCAATCCCAAGTGACGTATCTCCCGCCGCGGCCAATCAGCAGTCTCTTCTGGTCAGGACAATGGAAGGTGTTCCTCCAACCCGCTTAGCTCCTGCCTCGGCGGCAGCCAATAACAAGAAGCCTGTGTTGAGAGTAATGTTACCAGTGCCGAGAAGAGTGAGGAGGCTGCGTATCGATCCAGCTCACAGCCATTGCAGTGCATTGGACTACATACTAGATCCAGGCAGCCTTGGTGGCCAGTGTGAGCGTGTTTGCGACTTGTTTGAACTGCGGTTCTTGAGTGTACGAGAGTGTGGCAGAGGGTAAGTATATTGCGGGGTCCTCGGCTAAGAAGCCAACCGGAGTTGAGGAGGCCGACGCTCCCAGCCTGGCAACGGTGAGGCTTTTGGGGTGCGAGGGGCAGGATTCGTTCCTCACAGCCACACACACAAAGGGGGGAAATTGGGCTGGGACCGAGCACACACTTTCCCTCGTCACCTCGGAGGCGGAGGAGGGTGGCGGGAAGGCGGTTAAGTCGTTAAAAAATAAAGCCGCCTGGGGAGTTTCGAGAAGTGGGGGAAAAGGGACCATAAATCCTGGGAAGCCCCCCCCACACACACATCGTCTTTCCCCGTCGTGCCCCAAGATCCCCACTGTCACGATCGGAATCGACGCCGTAAACCCGTGTAAATGGAGGAGGACGAGGACTCGATCCGTTTTAGCCCGGCAAGCGGGGCGGCGGAAAGCGGTCCAAGTGTGAATAAGCTGCTTACATAGCACGGCGATAGAGAGCCATCTAGCCATTGCTGCAGCGTCTGTGAAGGGTTGGTTGGGGGGGGGGGGAGAGAAGAGAGAAAGCGGCGGACTCTCCACACGGACGCCGCCGTGGTGGGTCGAACGGGGAGGGCGGAAAAAAAAAAACACCCGAGGAAAAATGGGGGAGTGGGCGCGGTGTGTGTGTGGGGAGGGTCGCCTCGCCCGCAGGAAGCCCCGCGATGCTGAATTGCAGGAGCGTTTCTGGGCGTTGCTGGCCTCGGGGCGATAAATCACCTCGGGAACTGCGCTTGCTGTAACATGGCTGACGAGAGCCGTGTGTAGAGCAAGAGAAAACAAGGCGAGAGGAGGGCTGGCTTGCGCGCAAGGCAGAGAGGGGGAGGCGCGGACGGGCGGGCGGGGGCGCAGTTCAGGGGAACTTTTTCAAGGCGCCTTTTTCTCCCTGGGCGAGAAAGAGCGCCGGCGACCGTTTAAAAGTCCAGATTGGCCGCAGGTGAATTCCCCCCCCCTTTTTTTTTTCTTCCACCCCCCCCCAATCGCAACCCGCCCTTCCCCCACTCCGGACTTAATCGGGGCTTTAAAAAAAAACAAAAACTGAGGTTCTGGCGGGCTTCAGGAGAAACGAGACACTTCTCTCTCTCTCTCGCCCCCCCCCCGCACCCGTTCGCATTGCTTGCAATGGCTGAGTGTGTGCGCCAGAGTACAGAGCGCACCGACGCGCGGCCGCGCGCACTCAAGCTCACTCGCGCGCGCACAAAGGAAGGAGCCATATTCTCTTATGAAGCAGCAGCAGCAGCAGCAGCGGCCATTCCGAGAAGCGGCCTCATCTCTTTCTGCTGCAAAGGCAACGCGCGGACGGCGTTCTGGCTTAACATAGATAGAGGCGCCGCGGCGGAGCGGGGCAGGGCTCGGGGGTCCCGCTCTCCCGCTGCCAGCCGAGCCTTTCCGCCGTAGCGGAACCTCGGCGAATCGCATTTCAAGGGGACTTTCTCTCATCAACAAGGCGTTTGCACAAAATGGAAGGAGAATCGCTGCTGCCGGTGGTGACCTTCTTAAGCAGAAGCCTGCGCCATTGTAAAAAAAAAAAAAAAAATCCGCCCCGCTTCACGTAATGCTCAAGCACATGGAATTAGGAGGATTCCCTCAGTTGCTACGGTTTTAGCTGTGGTGTCCGCGTCCTTGTAAAAGAATGCCTATATATTATTAGTTATTAGGTAATTTTTTCCTCAACCTTTTTTTTAAAAAAACCCGCACGTGATACTTCACTTACACCCATAATGTGGACTTCGCGTGACTTTATCCCGCAGCTTTTTCTAAAATGACATACCGGACTACATTGGAAACAATAAAGCACCGTTTAAAATGTTTACTATGGTGTGGTTATTTTTCTATGGTACTTTTAAAAATGCTCTGTATTTTGCAGGGCGGTAAATTAACAAGTAAAAGTTTAAGCTGCATTACACTTAAGACATTACGTGTTTGGAAATTAAATTTATTTAAAACAACATTTAAAATAATTTCCTAGTGTAAGGCAAATTAAGTATGTTCTTTATAGATTTCTCTTTCCCCCTATTTTTTTAATTGAGTCCAATTACTCAGATACCCTTATTTCTGGGAGTTTTTCTGACCCCTGCTTCCATATAGGCATGAGTACTTGATTTTTGAGCCTTGTTTACCTGACAAACTTTATAGACTGGACATGTCTAGTTAGAAAAAAAAAAATAGGTTTGTGTCCACAGGCCAAACTGGTAGGGAATTGCTTTTATGGTAATACTGTCCAGAACTGTACATTTCCATACTTAAATTGTGCAAATTAATGCAGAAGTGCTTCTTGAATACTTAACAAAACTTAGAAACAGTATTTTTGCTCATTAAGAAAAGCTTAATGCAAATAAGAAAAAACATTTAAACACTTGAAAAACCAAAATACTTAAATTATACACATTAGCTTGAATATTGCTGGATCAAAGTTAAGGTCTATCTAGTAGGAAACTACTGTAATGTTTTTTTCAAGCCCTTGTCTAATTCACATTGGGACAAATTTTTTACTGCTTTACCAATAAAGCAATATCTTTATCTTTTTCTAAGTCTGTTGGTGGTAGCTCAGAACTCAATTACTTTAGGACTTCTCTTTTTGGCTCAGTTAGAAAAGCCTGCAGAACTACATTTGTCATTTTATTGTCTATCATGTAAAAAAATGATAGAACTCTTCACAAACCTTTTTTTTAAATCCACAATTTTCCTAACCAGTTTTAATCCTTATAAGCTTGTTTTGAAGTGGCACATGGAAATTCCTATCTATGAATATGTTCACTGTGTGCTTATGTGCCTGGGAAAATCTAATACATGCATTTCCTTCTGTCACAATGTTGTAGAACTCAGAAAAGCTATATTCACATAATCCAGAGAGTAGGTTATTAGTCAATCTGGTTTGAAAACACCTCTAGAAATGTGGCTGGTCTTAATCTGCCAAAAATGTTCTGGCATTCTAAAATGTGGCATGCCCCTTCACAGACAGTGACCTGTTTCCATCTGTTGGTGAAATTGGTTGTTGCACATGAAATTGGATAATTCAGTACCACATTAGTATTTGTGATTAAATACTATACCATAAGAAGGTTGAGTAAGGGACATTCATGTTTCTGCATGAATATCATGTGGACAGGTCTTGTATATGAAAGGTTGTAAATGAACATGGTAAAAAAAAGTCTTTGATTTAATTTTATACATGGAAGAACAAAAAGAAAAGTAGAATAGTTGATATATGAAATACAGAAAATGGCTGAGGCAGATTTTTTAAAAAATGTACATACATAACCTGTGCGTGGAAGATAGTTTTGGGTTATATAATAAACAAGGTGTGTTTGGCAACTTAGTTTGAAAGAAACAAGATTCAGAAGTTGCAAGCTTTTTAACTTAACCAAATTAGTAGAAAATATTTTTTCTCTAGGATTTAGTGTCAATTTATGTTATGTGTCATAAAATTTATAAATATGTGTTATGTATACACATTCTTTGCAGTTAAGGAAAATACACTTTGAAACTCTTTAACATTTTGTGATAATTGTATAAGCCCAGGCTGTTTGAATTCTTATCACCAAAAATTAATATGCATCCTGTAACATAATTTTTGTAAATGGAGCATTTGTCACTGATTATATATCTTCACTATTCATCTCCAAATGTGCTGGCAACTACAGCACCAGGAACCTTATGATATACAGTGTATGCAGACTTCTGAGATTCTCCTTTCCTTATGTCTCCAGAGGATTTCCCAATATTTGCTACAGATTTGCAGATATTGTTATAACAATATTTAATTTCTAGATCAGAAAATGTTTCCTAGGCTAAGGGCTATAGTTGACCTTTGTCATCCAGGGGCACATTTCAAAAGGTAGTGGGCGGCAAAGACATAAATTAGATATATATTCTCTGGTCATGTATTCTATTTTTCCCTTCTGTCAGAAGGGAACAGTTTTGAAACTTTGCACATACTTAAGGAGCTAATGCATTTCTAGACCAGATAATAATCAAAGAAGGTTTGATTATAACTTTTAAAATAAATAGTTGTCCCCAAAGTCAGATAAGAGTGCAGCTTTATCTCAGATTGTAAATTTAACCATTCTTAATCAAATTGTTTACTATGAAATCCAAAATAGTTCATCAAGAATTTCAATTTGCCTTTTAGAAATCTTCAAAAATGGGCAAAGGTGATCCTAAAAAGCCAAGAGGTAAAATGTCCTCGTATGCTTATTTTGTGCAAACCTGCCGGGAAGAGCACAAGAAGAAACACCCAGATGCTTCAGTGAATTTCTCAGAGTTCTCAAAGAAATGTTCAGAAAGGTGGAAGGTACTGTTTGCTACAATAATACAAAGCACACTTATATGAATATAATTTAAAAATTATCATTTTTAATTATTTAAATGTCATTTAAAATATTTTTGTTCATAAGAGATTCCATTCCAAAGTAGAACGGGGAATAAACATTCATTAAGGATGCTTTCTGGTCATGTTTTTTATATATATAGACTATGTCCGCTAAGGAAAAGGGGAAATTTGAAGATATGGCACGAGCTGACAAGGTTCGTTATGAAAGAGAAATGAAAAGTTATGTGCCCCCAAAAGGAGAGTCAAAAAAGAAATTCAAGGATCCAAATGCACCAAAGAGGCCTCCGTAAGTAGTTGTTTATAGTTTGTATATATGTATATATAGTAGTAGTACACTGATGCACAGAAGATTTAACGGTTGGAAAATAGTGCTACATTATGTGTCCTGTGATAATGTACAATTTGTGATATATTAATTATGCAAAATTGATTTGTTAAAACTTAATTGTTCTATAAATCTATTTTCAGTTCGGCATTTTTCTTATTTTGTTCTGAGTATCGTCCAAAAATCAAAGGAGAACATCCTGGTCTTTCCATTGGGGATGTTGCAAAGAAACTTGGAGAGATGTGGAATAATACATCTGCAGAGGATAAACTGCCCTTTGAAAAGAAGGCTGGTAAACTGAAGGAGAAATATGAAAAGGTAAATCACAAATCCATTTTAATATAATAAGATTAGAATAATAAATTCCAGGCATTTATTATCAGGAGTAAAGCCATATGTTTGTGCATTTTTTTAAGAGTATTGAATACTTATATTCTCTTTTCATATTAAAATTCCAATTTGGTTGAAAAACCAAACCAGTGCATTTAGTCTTCTTTGCTTTTTAGTGGAATAAGAGTTCAAATCCTACCTTAGTCATGAAAGCCAGTTGGGTGATCTTGGGTCTGTTCTTCTCTCAATCTAACTCATCTCACAGGGTTGTTGTGGGAAAAATAGGAGGAAGGATTATTAGGTTTGTTTGCCACCTTGAGTTATTTATAAAAATAACAAAGGCAGAAAAATACATTTTTAAATGTGGAAGCGGCGGTATTAGGAAGACTCTAGTGGTAATTTTTAAAAGTAGTTTGGATCAATAATAATTGCATCTTGTAGACAACTTTAATAGATTCATAATAGTATGGCTTTACTGCATGTTGATTAATATAAAATATTAAGAATCCTATCTTAGAAAATGTGGAAGAAGTATTATTGGAATATATGAATTTGGAACATAAATTTGTGGTACTGCAAATATATACTATATAAAACCACTTTTAGTTGTGGGATTATAACAGATGGTCCCCTTGTTTCAACTGGGGATAGAGACTAGGGAAAGACTGAATAATATGAGCGATGGATTTGTATTAGCATGATGAATTTATGAGTTTGAACAACACTTTAGAGCACTCAGAATATTTCTGTACATAAAACACAGTTTAGAAAATGAAAACACAAAACACTTGGCAAGAATTACTTGAGGATTGGCTTATTAGATTTTACTATGCAATTCAAAGGAATATAGTTTATACATGCTGAAGGTGGCACCATCTACTCTTTAAGTGAAGTGTGAAAAGTTGAATTCTTTCATTTAAACTTTATTAAGTGTAATCGTAACCAGCCTTCTGTGACATCCAAACATATTTTACATTTAGAATTAGAATTTTGACTGATTTGTATTTAAACTGAAGAACGATTGATCCCATTTATGTTATGTAAACAAAATTCTTTGTTTTTTAATCCAAGGATATTGCTGCATACAGAGCTAAGGGAAAGCCTGATGCAGCCAAAAAGGTAGCTCCTAAGCCTGAGAAAAGCAAGAAAAAGAAAGAAGAGGAAGATGATGATGAGGACGATGAAGAGGAAGACGAGGAAGAAGATGAAGAAGAAGAGGAGGAG
>JAEANM010008114.1:0-17230 GCA_017656035.1 Myanophis thanlyinensis | reverse complement strand
TGAAAAGTAGTATTTAAGTGTCACTTTCAAGTGTATATAATAATTTTTTTCCTACACTTTGTTTTTTTTTTTCTATTGCAATTTTGTGGATAACCCTCGTACAATACTGCATTCTAACTACTGTGCCACCATGGCTGTTATAAGATCTGAAGAAGGCAATAAGATTTGGGGGAGGAGGACACTGTCATTTTTCCTAGTAATCAAGGGCTATCACCTGACAGTCCATGCCAAGGTTTGCTTCCCAATCTCCAACTCATGGATGAGTTTATTCAAACGAAGTGCTCAATTGGTGTATCTTGATCTGCTTGATTTTCCAAGCAGGGTCCCTATGACTATCAAATGAATACTCACCTTGCTATGGTAAAAAGCTTCGGCTTCTTGCTTGCTGGTGTGAGCAATGTTCTGATACCAGGCTTCTACGTTCTTGAGAATGAGGTCCATATCCAGGTCACGTGTATTGTCCATTTTCAGAACCACAGAAGTGTCACAGATTTGGTGGTTGAACTGAGTTAATTCCTGTAGAGCACATTGATTCCAAAATAAGTTCCCACCTCCTTGTAGGGATATATAAAACATTACATGCACAGATTGTGGCATGCAAAGAAACCATTACTTTCAGGGCTGCCATTCCTGATGCAATACAAGCAGGTTCCTGCTGTTTGGGTCCAGATATAGAATAAATAAGGGATTGTTTTGTTCTGTGCACAGAATGATTGTTTTGTCTTGGCAGAAATTGCTTATGGTTAAGGTGGAAGAAATGGGATAGAAGCCAAATACATTGGGGTTGAAGGGAGGGAGGAATAGACTGAAAAGATGAGTGTATGAACAGGACAGTGGGATGTGCTATGCTAGGAATTGGAGAGAGCAGTAATTGTAGCTGAAGGTGGGGGGAGAGGGATGGGAAGGTATTGGGAATATGGTATGAATGGGCAGAATGGTGAAATATACAATAATGAAAACTACGGAGATATCAGAAGGAATAACATGCATTGTCTTGCCCTGCAGTCCTATCTGGATTATATTTCACCTGAAACCTGGAACAGCTGGATTTCAGTTCTGATCCAAATTGATTCCAGTACCTAGAGACGGTGATAGTTTGTTCCAAATTTCAAATGAAACATTTCCCGTTTCTTGTAAATCCCTATAGTATTGCCTTCTACTGCTTAACAATTAATGAATGTTGGTCCTCTTTTAGGGCCCCACAAGAGAATGCCAATAAAAGAGTGCATATTGAGCTAAGCTGTTAGAGCAGTGGTAGTTTAGGATCACACACCCACAATTGTATGATGTTCCTAAAAGGGAATGGTTGCTGTTTTCTCTCTATGGATATGTCACCAACAAGTTTCATAAGAACTAGATGCCCACCTCTGCAAAGATACACCTTAGAACTTCCAATTCTTGTGCTAAAACATCAACTTTAGATTCCAGCTCTTCTTTAGTGAGGAAGATGCAATCAACGTCCTAAGTAGAGAGGAAAAACTATGTAAGAAATTGTAATTTTTGAAAAAGGAAGTGTCATACAAAATAAAAAGTCTTTTTATGGAGCAGGGGGAGTTTGTACATTCATTATGATGTTGTAATAAATAAAAAAACATTTTTGAATATTATCTCAAAACAAGTTTAAAGATGGATCGTATATAATTTTAAAATCATATTTGAAAGCAAGTGCAGTGAAGTGACAGGCGGATGATTATTAAGCAGATGTCCCTAAGTTGCAGCATTTACTGTAAAATCTTATAGATCTGTCCGAAATTGCTAATGGAGTGGGTAAAGAATGAAAACTTGGAACAGGGTTATCAATAGATATTAGAATCTATTCATCCCATAAATCAATTTTTGTTTATTCTCTCCTTTGTGCGCATGGACTATTGCCATCATTTAATGTATCTACAGAGGTCTAGCTAGATTAAAGAACCACCCAGTGCAAAGTTTCATGTATTTTGGGTGATGTTTAAAACTTACCTTTTTCAGCACCACAAAGTCATTCTCTGCTGTTGTACGCTTATTAACCTCATCTTCATATCTGCATTAGAGAGAAAGGAAGACTGATTCTTAGTGTGAGGAACATTTAAATGAAAAGCAGGTCTCACTGGTATGTTTTTATCAGATAATTCTGCCACTTTTTCATTCATTTAGTTAAAAGACCTCTTGGTTCTCTTCAAGATCAACAGACTCATCCCAGGTGGCTTACATATACATAAGCAAAATACCACAACAATTCATTTATCCTTCCAAATAGTGAACTACTTAAGCAACAGTTTGAAACTCAAGTAAAGCCCTAGATATTTGTTGGAAAACTGATTTTTTTATAGCAGGCTGATGATACTCAGATAAGCAAGGTGTTCATAAACTGGAACAATAAAAAAAGAAACATCCCTTGTTCTTACACTGTAATTACTACCCTGCAGCTATCATACCATGCAGAGAGCTGGTTTGGTCTTAGTGATTAAAGCACCAGGCTAGAAACCAAGAGGCTGAGTTCTCATCCTGCCTTAATCATAAAAGCCTCTGGGTGATTTTGAGCTGGTCACTGTCTCTCTGCCCAGAATGTCAGAATCTGGTGACAAGCCAGTAGGGCCGATTCCTGTCACAACCAATGGATTAACATTGGTTGGTATGACAAAAGGAGACTCTGCATTTTCTGGGGAAAATGTTAGGAAGAAAAATAAAAAGGCTACCATGAACTCGGTGGTAATGTCTATACAACTTAGATCAGCCTTTTTCAATCTGAGTTTCACTGGGATAGCAACTCAAAATATTCTCAGCCCTACTTGCTGGAATTGCAGTCCCAGCACCTCTGGAGAATGGCAGATGGGATAAATACAGATGGTCCTTGACTATCATTTGGCGATAGTATACAACGGCACTTGAAAAAAGTGACTTATGACCATTTTTACATTTATGACCATTGCAGCATCCTGATCATATGTGATCAAAATTGGCAAATGATTTATATTTATGATGGTTGCAGTATCCTGGGGACCATGTGATCTCCTTTTGTGACCAAACACAAATGGGCCAAACTCACTTAACAAATGTCTCACTTAGCAACATAGATGTTGGCTCAATTGTAAGACTTTAATTGTAAATCAAGGACTGTCTGCATTTAGATCCTGCCTAGATCCCAACAGACCTTATCTTGGAATGCAGCTGATCAGATTTTTATCTGGAGAGGGGATTTCAGTATATCGCCAAGATTCAATCTTCCAAATATGTTTACTCACCGAGACCTATATTCCTCAACAAGTTCCTGCATGTTCTTCTGTTCGTGTTCCAGTTTTTCTCTTTCAGTTAGGAGACATTCCAGTTGTTTCTTAAGTGAGACAATGAAATTCCCATAGTAGGCTTCGAGGTTCTTCCGGGTTGGCTGAACATACTGATTCAGGAGTTCCCACTTAGTAGCAAGAACTTTGTTTTGCTGCTCCAGGGATCGAACCTGTAAGAAACAATCTCTCCAGTAAGTCTTCCAACTAAACCAGTTTCTCACATTGGAATAGCTGAGGGTGGCCTTATATCAAATAATCAAGGGATTCCTGCATCTTTAATAGTAAGATAGCTTCAGGGGGCTTCAGGATGCTTTTAGATTATTATTAAAACTACAGAAGTTCCACCTTCTTTGGTATCTGATAATCTAATGGAAAAGCACAAATTATGTGTGACCTAGATTGTGCATCCTCCCTGAGAAAACACTTGAAATTGGTATGAATCAAACACAGTTTTAGTCTTCTGTTTATTTTTAAGCTGAAGGCCATTTCACAGATGCAATGATCGCCTGTGTTTGCTGTAGTGCATTCAGGAAAGAGCCGCACCTACTTATTGCTCTCTGCAATTATAACTATGCTTGGCAAACTATTTTTCTCACCGTTCCCCAGGCTCTGTACCCTGGAGTACCAGCTGTCTGTCAATCAAGGAACAATTCTTTTCACCTGCTCACTTCGCTTGCCGATGCTGTTATTGCATGACAGGTGAGCAGATGGAAAAGAAGATGGGGCCAATGGGGAGAATTTGGGAAGGGAGCTAATTAGTCCTTGGCTTGGCTTGGAAAAAAAAATGCAGTGGGTGTGGGGTGGTGGTGGAATTGAACATTACTCAAAACTCCCCTATTAATCTATCAATCTGCATTATCTATGATCTGCTTCAATCAGTTGAGCATCTGGGCTCAATTCTGAAAAAGTCTATACAGATCCAAGTTTGTCTCTTGGAGATACGATGGGATTACACTTCCTCAGACTTTCCAGCAGTGGTGGAATTCAATTTTTTTTTACTATTGGTTCTGTGGGCGTGGCTTGGTGGGCATGGCAGGGGGGTGTCATGTGACTGGGTGGGCAGTTTCTGTAAGAAAATTTTCTGTAGAAAATTTAATACCGGTTCCAGCGAACCTGCTGAATTTCACCTCTGCTTTCAAGCCTCAGGGCTATTGGCCCATTTTCTTGGGAAGACCCAAGACATATGGAGGGAGCCAAATGGAGAATGCTAAACTATACCAAAATAATCTGATGGAGTGAAGTTGTAGATCTGTGAGCTCTTCTGCTTCCAAAACTAGAGGGAACACAGGCCAATATTTCAAAATTTCTCAAAAAAATGTCATCCTGTATGTAGCTCTACCTCTGATGTGTAAGGATTATAGTCAACTTCTGTCTTGTTCGTGCAAATATAATAGTTCCCAGGAGAGGCTGTTTGGCATCCTACTCCAATTATCATAGCTTTTGCATTTCTGAATTATCTATTTTAAATATTCTTTTTATTGCCTACAGCTTTGAGAAGTACCGATAGTTGGTTGATAATTCACTACTGACACTTCAGGAGCCTTATGTGTGAAGTAGTTTTAAATAAATATTATATTTTTGTCTGCCATTGGGAATTAAAATGGTATAGTTCACATTTTTTACCATTCAGACTACCCGTGGTAGACAAACATTGTTACAGCAATGGCTTCATGTGGTTTAGACATAGATCTAAGATGGTTGAGACCAAGCTGAAATAATTGATAAATAATTTGTTTCTAGTCATTTAATTGATAGGCAGAATGAGCAATAAGAATTTGTAGCCTTGTTGATGATGAATTAACCAAACATAGACCACAAAGCATAAATCTACAAAGCACAGCACAAAGCATAGAGTTGAAAAGAAAAACTAAAAAGAATTTCAGTTCTGAATCATTAACTTGGTGGAAATAAAAAGAAAGCAATGTCTGGGTTTGTTTGTTTTTTTAGAGTATGAGGGAAATGGAACAATCCTGTTTAGGCTAGAAGCTAAGCAGGGTCAGAACTGGTTAGTATTTGGATGGATGACTTCTAGAGAATGCCAAGTGTCAGCTAGATTTGAAACCTGAAAAAACATTCTAGAACAGAATGTTCTCCTCAGCCAGAATTCTGGGAGTTGAAGTCCAGAAATCTTAAAGTTGCCAAGGTTGGAGACCCCTGTTCTAGAAGAGTATGGCAATCTTATCATTGCTAATAATATCCATGTAATAGACAACAAAGTAAATAATATATTCTTGTAATTTTCAGCAGCTGAGCTCAACTTAAAGGAAGCTACTTTTTCTAGAGCAAATGCCCAAAATATTGAATTCCAGATTTTTTTTCCCTTCCACTCAATTGTTTCCAACAAGCCCCTATAGTTTTCTTGGCAAGATTTTTCACAAGTGGTTTGCCATTGCCTCCATTCTAGGGTTGACAGAACATGACTTGCCCAAGTTTGTCAACTGTCTTCATCCACAAAGTGAAATTAGCACTCACAGTCTCCCAGTTTCTAACTGGGATGCCTTAACCACTACACCAAACTGACTCTCAAGTCTCAATGTATTCTAACTCATTTTGGCAAGTGAATTTTTGCAATGGCGAAATGCTCCGTGTACTCAGATTACCTCATAGTTGCTGACAGACCCTCGTTTGAATTGAATATGTGACTAATCATTAAATGATTATATTAGAGGCTGTATATTTAAAATCTGAAGAAAATAAAATGGGAAGGGAGGAAACAGCTTCTAATTTCTACTGCTTCCTTCAATTTTCAGTTCAGTTTGCAGTGAATCAGGATTTCAGCCTCCGTTTCCTATTCAGATATCTCTTTATTCTCATGAAATGGATCTATACAGATCCAGGTAATAACTTATTGAAACAATTACATTTATGAATGTCTTCTCCATTTGATCTGACAGGCCAAGTCAGTCGCATCCTTCCCCTGTTATAATTTCATCTTGGGTTTTGTTTTTGTTTTTTTAAATAGGATTTTCTATTCAGCAAATATAAGGTTAGAGAATGCTATCCCTTGTAAAAAAAGAAGAGTCTTAATCTGAATATTAAATGAAGTTGGAACAAGGCTAGGATTAGGGTTAGAAAAACCAGGTAGTTTTAATCGACATATGATGGGCCATAACATGGGAAGAGTAGAACAATAGAATACATTTTGTAGTAGGTCTGAAGAGCAAAGCAGAAAGATGGATATTGAAGAAACCAAAGCTATTGCCATTTAATGAAGGAAATCTCAGACCACAAAATTCCTGGTTCAAATGTTCCCTCTTAGGAAAAAAGTTCTCCCCACTCTCCAGTTTGGTGAAGGCATAATGCTGATCTCTGTCTTAGAGTTTTTACCATATTTATTAAAATAACAGAGCTGGCAAGCTGAACTCTACCTATATTCCCAGTCTCCCTTGATGCACACCAGCAAGCAAGTAAGTAAGTCCCTGTTTACAAAATATCATAATTCAAGAAAGATTCCTTATCATTAGTTCCTAAGCATGGCAAGAAGAATGCAACAGTTAGATGGGGCAGTTAGATGTTTGTTCTAGAATGAGGAAGGAGTATAGCAAGAGATAAAGAAAGGTGGATAGATGGATCATCCCAAATTATTCTTAAGCATTTAAAATTAAAAGTTGTGGGGGGGGGGGGAGAGAAGGATGGACAAAGTCCTACCTTATCAATGAAGCAAGCAAACTGGTTGTTCAAGGTTTTCATCTCTTCTTTCTCATGCGTCCGTGCTTTGTGCTCCTCAGGATCAACTCCAAGAGAAAGTGGCTTCAAGAGGCGCTCATCAATGGAGACCCCCCGGATCCCTTCGCTTCGGGTGCTAGTCATGCTGTTCATTCTACCATAGCCTCCATATCCACTCTGGCACTCAGCGCCCCCATAACCTCCACCATAGCCTCCACCATAACCAAGACCCCCCATTCCCATGCGCTGTCCACCAACTCCCCCGTAGACTTGTCCTCCATAGCCTTGGCTGTAAGATATTCTTTGGCTTGCCCCACCAAAATTATTCAGGCTCACGCTGGAGTAACCGCCAGCCCCACAGGGTCTTCCATACTGCTGGCAGGGAGGAGCAGAGCTTCGGCCACCCACCATAGAAGCAGAAGAAAATCGCCTTGATCCACCTAAGCATCGAGACCTGACAGGTATGTTCATGGTTAGGATGGGTGTTTCTGGGGTTTTTGAAAAGAGGTGAGCCAACTATTAGTGAAGCAGTGGAATGAGGGAAAAGCAGAGGAGTGCAAGCAAGAGAGTCCCTTTGATTTGCAATCAGTGATTCTCTCTTTTATATGGCTCAAGAGGTGCACGGGATGCAAAAAAAAATTACATGAAACAACCTGGGTTTGGTTTGCCTAGCAGCTAGAATCTATGCTCCCGAGCAAAAAAATCTTTGTCATATGGGAAATAGCGTGGAATTAAAAAAAAAAATGCTAGGCTTGCAAGCTTCCCTCTCTGTCTCTTATGTCTAGTTTTAATTAATCTGCTTCCTCAATGTATAATTATCATCCACCAAAATACTTCAAGTGGTTTATTTACAGGGCAGTTTCACTTGCAGCTTCACCTGTTTTTATGTTTAATTATCTGGATGGAATGTGCCATTCTTGATAAGGAGCAATGGTTTGGATTTGTTTCTTTATTTGCTCTCCTACATGGAAACAAGGAGCAAGAAGAGGTGGAATGCATTAGGCCACAAAAAACCTGACTCAAAGCAAAAATTCAAAGCAAACTTACTCACCTAACTAAAAACTTTAAAGCAATCCTCTCCCTCCCCCCTCTTGAAATAATGTTAGTCAAATGTCTTGAGGGGAGAGTTGATCAAGCCTAGATCCCCAAATTGGTACCCACAGATATTAAGGTATTACCCAGGGCAGGAATCCCAAATCTGCTGATGATCAGAGCTGAAGTTTCCAGTGTCAGAAGTGCAAAGTAGGGTTTACATGATGCCCTGTGAAGGAAGGAGACAAAGTTTAAACATAAAAGAGGCAGCAGCTTCATTTTGTAAGAGGGGAATTACTTCTCTGAAAAGGCAGCTTATATTTGGGATAGCCTGTTATACAATAGAGCAGGGGTGTCAAACTCGCAGCCTGCAGGCCAGATGCATCACATGCTGGCCATGCCCATCCCCATTTTAGCGAAGGAGGGAAAGTTGTGATATGTCACATGATGACAACGTGCCGTGAGTGATACCCCTTCAGTAGAATGAAATACTATGGATATGGTATATTTGGACTTCAATAAGGCATTTGACAAAGTAGACTACAACTTACTACTTGGTAAAATAGAACAGTGTAGGATAAACAGTACCACCATCAACGGAATTTCTAGTTGGCTGACCCTAACTACATCTAAGTGGAGGGAAGCATGCACTGGGATACCTAAATGTTCTGTTTTGGACCCATTACTCTTCAACATCTTCATAAGTCATCCAGATGAGGGATAGAAGGGGAACTCATCAAATTTGCAGATGACATCAAGCTGGGGAGAATTGTTAACACTTTGGAAGAGTGACGCAAGATTCCAAAGTATCTTGACAGACTTGAGCATTGGGCTCTTTCAACAAGATTCAGTTCAATAGTGAGAAAAGTACAGTCCTCCACTTAGGTAGGAAAAACCAAATGCATAGGTACAAAATAGGTGGTACCTGGCTCAGCAGTAGTAAGTGTGAGAAAGATCTAGTGTCCTAATAAATCACCAATTAAGTGTGAGCCAGTAATGTGTCACAGCTGCCAAAAAAAACCAACACATCATTTGGCTGCATCAACAGAGGGATAGCATCAAGAAGTGACAATACCACTATATACCACATTAGTGAGGCCAGTACTTGGACTACTGTGTATAGTTCTGGTCACCAAAGATGCTAATACCCTAGAAAGAGTGCAGAGAAAAACAACAAAGATGATAAGGGATCTGGGGATGCTAAATTGTATGATCAATGTATGATATACCAAAGGAACTAGGTATGTCTAGCCTAAGGAAGAGAAGGGTTAGAAAGGACATGATAACTGTTTTCCAGTACTTGGTGGCTGTCACTGAAAAGAGGGGATTGGGAAGGACAAGACAAGAAATAATAGTGGAAACCAGTGAAGGAAAGACCCAACCTAGAAGTAAGGAAAAAGTTTTCTGACAATGGGTACAATTAATCGGTGGAATAGCTTACCTACAAGAGCTGTGGGTGCTCTATCACTGGAGGTTTTCAAAAATAGACTGGAAAACCATTTGATCAAAATGATTAAGTTGAGCAAGAGATTGGACTAGAAGATCTTCCAGCCATTTGATTCTATGTTCTATGTTCTTGAGTAGTTATGCTGAGCTGAGTATCTGAATCTGTCAGATTGGAATACCTCTGTAGGTCCCCGTCAGGCTACTCATCCCACCTGTTTTTTATTTACATTTTTTTTAACCCTGAGGACTGCAGCCCAGGGGATTGTTTGAATGTATGCATGCACAGTAAAGCTTAGGTGTTGAAGAATGTTTACTGAAGCAGCTTCTTCCCCAGAGTGCCCTCCATAGTGACTATCCATGTTCACCACAATAGTGATCTAGAGAGAAACATAGGTCAAACATAGTTTTAAATTTCAAAAACAGCACAAAGAAGGATGAAGAACCCTGCCCACAATTATAATTAGCTGTTGTCTAAAGCAGAGGTCCTAAATCTTTTGTCACCACTCTCTCTTTAGTGTAATCTTAATGAATACACCTCCCTTAAAATTCCAAACATCAGAATGAACACAAATGAACAATGAAAATAGTACAATGAAATTTCAGGAAAGGTGAATGTATTGTAACAATGTACAACTAAAAGGATCTTCACGTCTCCCCTGGACTCTATCTGCATCTCTCCAAGAGAAAGGTACACCTCACAATTTGGGGTACCTGAGTCTAAAGCAAATTTGGATTCTTCCTGAAGTGAAACATCTGGGGAAAAAGATTTGATAAGCGTATAACGATCACTTCTCAAGGGTGTTTTGCACACACCCAAGCACAATATCTAGATCATTTTGATGGATCTTCAACACTAAACAGAGGAAGCTATAGATCATTATTTCAATTTCAATTTCAAATTTTATTGGTCACATACACAATCATACATGGGTACGATATGTAGTGAAATGCTTATTTGAATGGGAAATAATGAAATGCTGGGGTTGAAGAATAGATTGAGAGTAGAAGATGCCAGTGATAAAATTAGGTGGAAAAAGATGATTCACTGTGGTGACCCTTAACGGGAACAGCAAGAAGAAGAAGAAGAAGAAGAAGAGGTTGAGAAGTAGGGAAGGGGAATTAGATTAGATTAGATTTGATTAGATTAGATTAGAATTCTTTATTGGCCAAGTGTGATTGGACACAGAAGGAATTTGTCTTTGGTGTATACACTCTCAGTACATAAAAAGAAAGGTACATTTATCAAGAATCATAAGATACAATACTTAATGATTGTCATAGGGTACAAATAATCCATCCCAGATGAAAGCAATGGAAAATAACTTCTGTACTATGGCCAAGAAAAGTATGTGGAAGAGTCTATGAACTCACAAAGATGTATCTAATGAGTTGGATCCAATAGGAAAAAATAGCATTTAGGAAAAACAGAACAACTTCTGGCAGTGAGTGATATCTGTGAACATATCACTCTCATGTTAGCTAATTATATTCAGCAATTATTTCTTTCCCATAATAAAAATGTATCTATGAATACCAGTTGCTGGCAAATCCATTGCTTTCTTTGACACTTTGTAATAAATTGCAGTAGAGATCTAAGAACTGTACTCATAAATTATCTATGCAAACTGTGAAATGTTTCTGTGATTCCCACAGGCACATGACTGTCCATGGTGAGATCAGAATTGTATGTGGGCTAGATGGCCTTTCAGTTCTTATCAAATCTGACTCAACTTTCTCTTCTCCTGAAAAAAAAAAGATATTTTTTTTAAAATATTCATAATATGGAGAAAGCCATACTATGGAATCAAGTCAGTGATAGTAGTAATAGTAGTAATTTAGGGTACTACATTATTTCCTCGAACAGTTTACAGTTAGCTTATGGAACTCATTAACCTGAATGTGGTTATGGCCACAAGCTTACATGATTTCACCTTAGATAACATTTGTGGATAGCAGATCTATTAAACTGGGTTGACAATTCATGCCTCTAATGAAGTATGCTATGAGCCACAACAAATTGGATCACACTTGCCACCAACTCTATACCTCAGAGTTACAGTTACAGTGGTGATGCAGTGGAATAATTGGACTTATAGGTGGTTTCCTGTGGAAGTATCTAGCCAATGAATCATCAGAAATCTTTTATATCCATAAAACCATTTTCTTAATTTATCAATATTAGAGAGGCATTAGAGAAAAGTAACTAAAACTGCAATTATGGAGACTTTGAATGGATATCCCAGAAATCATACTCTTTTCAGAATTAACCTAAACCCCCACCCCCCAACTTGGAGATTGTAAAACGTACAAGAAAGACCAGATTAAGGAACCAATGCCATATTGGTCAGGATCACTTTTATTATAAGAACTATAGTAACAGAATCTTGCAAGTCTGAAAATGCTCCTTCCACTGCCATTTTACCTTCATGAGAAAGAGGGAGGGGCTTGTCCAAGACATTTTTTTTTCAGTTATTGTCTTGGCTGAGATTCAAGCCATGCTCATCTAACTATTTGGGAGCAGCTTTTCCTTCTGTCCCTCAAGGTTCTTCCTTGTACTCTCTACAGTAAAGGCAATAACAGAAACAGATTCTTGTTCCCCATATCTTCCAAAGCCTATTCTTCCTAATATCAAATATTAGGAAAGACCAAGAGGAACTCTATCAAATATAGGGCATGCTGTACCCAGATGCCTTCCTACTCACAACTCTAGTAAATGTCCCAAGCCCGCACTTGATCATTATCTGCTCTGGTGGGTAAAGCTACATTTAAAACTGTATAATTAAAAAGGGATCCCACTTTTCTTTTAACAAAAGTTGGGAATTAAAGAAAGAAATGCTACAACATCTCCTTCACTCATTCTTAATGAACCAGGCTAAGCAGCCTTAGCTATTTAGGTACACAAGTTCTCAAAATAACAGTTTCCTGTCTGTGACTGTAATTTACATTCAGTTGTAGGGTAAATGTTTTACCTCAAGGTTATATTCACCTCTCAAAACAGAGGTGTCAACATTAATGTTATTATTTTAAGTTGATGCTCCATATTTCTATGATGATAGCACATTAGGATTCTGGGTAAATATTTACCAGAAAAGTTTTGTTTTATCTCAAAACAGTCTATAGTAAAACTGTATATTACTAGTGTAGTTATTATGTATGCTGAGCCTAACTGTTATCCCTGAGGCGGTAGTAGAAAGAAGGCACAAATCACACCAAAGTTGAGAGAGAGAAGAATGCATAGTCTTCCTCATTTACTATGTTCTCCAGCCTATGTACAGTAGCATTCCACATTTGGGATGTAAATGCAGGTTTGGAAACTTGTCTGAAGGAGTGTTTTTCAGAATAACAACAGTGGACAGGAAAACCAAGAGGTGCTCATTCCAGAGGTGAAATTCAGCAGGTTTTAGCAGGTTTGCTAGAATTGGTAGTAAATTTTCTAAGCAATTTGGAGAATCGGTTGTTAGAAGAAATCTCATTTTATTTTTTTCCACTTTACAGGGTTAAATCCTGTAAGGAAGGCAGGAAAAAAAACATTCTGGTGTTGTTTCTAGCCTAATCTTTGTTGCCCTGCTGACAGAAACTGCCCACCCAGTCACACTAAGCCACGCCCACCCAGTCACACTAAGCCACGCCCACCCAGTCACACTAAGCCACTGCCCACCCAGCTACGCACACTAAGCCACGCCCACAGAACCAGTAGTAAAAAAAATTGAATTCCACCACTGGCTCATTCTGTCTTAATTCTGTTGGAATTGTGTTAAGTCCTTCACAGTCTAGAATGCAAGATTCTCACAGATTCAGAGAAGGCAGATGTATCTCAATAAGGGAGAGGCTAGGTTTCTAAAATCTTAGAAATTGGTTAAGCATATCTTGAGTATCTTATTAGGGAACTCTTAAGGTGGGGCCCCTCTCTCCCCTTTCATCCTTCTAACAAATCTTGGTTTAATGGGAAGGTTTCTAATATTTTATTTGACACCACAAAAATATTCATATTTTCTTTGTTCTGTATTGTTTCTTTTCAGAATTTCATTACAGGATGGATAAGAAATTTATCTTGTCAGAATTTTAAAATAAGCTAGAGAACCTGTGACCCATTGGGTCATCCTTTCAGAGATAGATGTTGTGAATAGTTTAAAGTTTTCACTCTGGTCCGCAGTTAGAGCAGGAACAGAGAAATGCTCTCATTGGTCGGCCATCTGACAGCTGAGTATAAAAGGGAGCTATCAGACAGAGTATATTGATATCTTTGTTTGAGATACCCCAAGATATGTACCTCAAATAGATGGTCGAATTGTGATAACCAAGTTCTGGCTGAACTAGAAAAACCAAGAAGATTCTTATCTGATTAGTCCATGGATGGTAGTCTACCATGAAATTCCCTATGGAATAGGCTAGAAAAGTCAGTGAAAATCTTGCTTGCAGACAATGAGAATCCGCTTCTGTCCTATGGCCATGAAACCGTACATGTACAGTACATACCCGTGAAGTATATATACTAGGACCAATACCAATGCTCAATTCCAAGGGAACTTTACTTCTTAAATAGATACAAAAGGCTAAAATACTCATTGCTTGCTGAAATAAATATTTTTCAGAATATCAGAATCTCCAGAGGTGAAATCCAGCAGATTCTAGCAGGTTCACTAGAACCAGTAGTTAATTTTCTAAGCAGTTCAGAGAACCGGTTGTTAGAAGAAATCTCCTTTTGTTTTTTTTCCACTTTGCAGGGTTAATCCTGTAAGGAAGGCAGGAAAAAACATTCTGGTGTTGTTTCTAGCCTAATCTTTATTGCCCTGCTTAAAGAAACTGCCCACCCAGTCACATGATTACCCCCAGCCATGCCCACCAGCCATGCCCACAGAACCGGTAGTAAAAAAAATTGAATTCCACCACTAAGAATACCTGTTTATGTTGGGGGCGGGCAGAAATGTGTGCAAGAATATATTTAAGCATGGAAGAAATGCATACAAAAACATCAAAAACGAAATGTAACATTGATGCGTAGACTGAGTTTCATATGGCACCATCCTACTAAACTCACAAGCTACAGAGCTGTACAGACCCTCTGGTTAATAAGATGGATAATCCATTGCAAATGAAATCAACACCTTTACCTATTTACAGATGTAAAGCCTTCATTTTTTAATCACATTAAATAACTAGGATGAAGAACCTGGTGCCCTTTGGTTGTTTAGCATTTAGATTTCTCCCTCAAGTCAACATACCAAAGTTTTGAAATTCATGTCAAACATCTGGCATTAAATGGCATTGAATCCTATTTTCCAGTACAGTACCAAAAGAAATAATTCAAGCCAAGGAGATCCACAGAGAGACGACTACATTTTTATGTTAAGCGTGCAAAGGGATGTGAAGATAGCATTTTTTAAGGAAGGGAAAAATAAATTTTTTCCACTTATGGTCAGACCTAGGTATTGCATATAAAATTATACTCAGTAACGTTTTACCTGTAAAATGACTTTTTTTGTTTTAATTGCAATAATACATGCGCTAACAACTGCTTTAAACTTAACGTAAATCATTCCAAACTTGACTGCAAAAAATATGACTTTTGTAACAGAGTTGTCTGGAACGCTCTACTTGATTCAGTTGTTTCAGCTACAAATTCTCATAGTTTCAGTCTCAAAGTGACTTCCATAAACCTTACATCATATCTAAGTTGTCAGTAGAGGGGGCGTGCGTAAGTGCACTAATGTGCCTATCGTCCCTGTCATTGTATTGTATATTTTTTTATTCTTGTATTCATGTTTTTGTTATTGTTTGACAAATTCTAATAAATAAAATAAAATAAATAAAGATGGAAAAAGCCACACGAAAAGAAAGGAAGATAATCACATGGGAAACAACACCATCTGAATTCACTTCCCGATCTTGCCACAAATCCATGAATGAAGGAGGAAAAGATTAGATTAGATTAGATTTATTCAATTTATATACTGCCCCTCTCCCAAAAAGGGACTCAGGGCTGTGTACAACCATCTAAAAACAATAAATTAATAACAATTTAAAAACAAATTAAAAAGAACTAAATGGGTGGTTGAATAAAAAATTTAAAATTATAAGATTTAAAAACCAATTTAAAACCCCCGTTAATTAATACTAGCTGAATAATGAAGCCTACATCTGGAAACATCTGAATAATGAAACCCACATCTGGAAACATCCTCACTAAAACACCCAGAGTTCCTCTGTGAGTGAGATGGTGGGGGGCTCTAAATTTTGTACGTAAATAAATATATCTGCAGTGGTTTGGGGAAAAGAACCCCCCCCCCCCCCAATATTCTATGGTCGTATATGTATCATTTCCAGTATTTAAAATGTTTTTTTTAATGTTTTTTTTTTTAAATCTACATTTTGATTTTCTGGGAAATTTCTAGCAAGAATACTGCAATACTCCCCAAAGAATTGTTTCTGTGGGAAGGGTGAGCCCCAAATCAAATTTAACTAGTTCACACGCCCTGCATTTGGATAAATGGCCACTTTTCATCTGAGTTGAAACCTGTTCTTTTCTTACAATCTAATTGCTCGGAGATGACACATCCATCTATGAAACTTATTTGTTGTTCCTTTGATCTGCAAATGTTATGTTGGACCACAACTAAGCTCACCCGTTTGGAAACCAACTGACCTAGAGCTGTTTCCACAATCCAGTTCTCTAGACAAAGCAAGTTGGAGGCTTCTGTCTGCTGTGAATTTATTCAAGCTTAAAGCTTTTTGCCCCATGTAGGTGGAAACACCCACATAGTCACGGAGCATATATAACATCTCAGACAATGTGCGTCATGTCTAACTTGGAGAACCTAGATGTTTAGATGTCGTGGAGAAGAAGATCTCTATACGTGAATGCAACTAAAAACCTCCTTGCGGTGTAAGAAAATATCACAACATAGGGAAAGTTTGCAAACTTCTTAATTCTGCTTTCTAGATGAGTTCTTGGCTATGGGTAGTTAATTAGGCTTTGTCTCAGCTGGGTTTTCTTTGCAGTGCAACAGTTTGGGAATGCAAGAAAAAGTCACATGGAGCTGATCCCAGTATTTTATTAAGAGGGCTCATTCTGGAGAGCACATTCTAGGAAAAGGGATCTCCTTAGGCTCCCAGGTGGATTTTGGTGCAGAAATCCAGTGTTCTTCCTAGCAGAATGGATAAGTGGCAAGGACTCCCAAGCGCAGCATGTCCTCCTGGTTTTATGGCATTCTGAAGTAAAATAGAGAATAGAATGATCTCGAAGGGACCTTGGAGGTCTTCTAGTCCAGCCCCCTGCTCAAGCAAGAGAACCTATACCATTTCATTTCAAGTAAATGAAGTAAAACTCATTTAAAACAGCTGGTGGACCTAAGGCCATGCTGTGCAAAAATTGAACATTTCCAGATTATACCTGGGAAGTCTCACAACTCTTTTGAATTTCCTTCTGGTTGATTGGGGTTTCTCCCTCCCTCCCATTATATTGAAATCCCCTTTAAGTTTCCTTTTGTGTCGAATGCCAGTGCTGTTTCTGCCCAGCAAAACAGGCAGGTGTGTAATTTGCAACCTAGGTGTTAGCATCCGCTCTTCACTGCATCTTTTAAGGCTCGTTTCAGTTTCTGTTGAACCTCCTTTCCAATTGTAAATCCTGCATCTAGTAATATCCCTGTGCATTGTGCCTTTTGGCCAAGAAAGGACTTGCAGGTGGATCTTCTCAGAAGAAAACAGCAGATAATAGGGGAAACACTATGGGGTGTTGCGGTTGTTATCAAGGAGGATCTATGTCCTAGGGAAGTCACTGTTTCGCAGATATCCGGATGTGAGTCCCTTTGTGTGAAGTGGGG
>JAEANM010008113.1:0-17231 GCA_017656035.1 Myanophis thanlyinensis | reverse complement strand
TGTACAGCCAATCTAAAAACCGAACATATAAAAGTTAAAATACAATTAAGAATAAATTAAATCAATGGCCAAAATCCTGATTATAAAAGAATAAAAATTTAAAACCATTAACCAATTAAAAATCCAGTAAATTCTTCCCATCTTTGCCCTTTTTGCTGCCCTGCACTCTGTCACACTTGCCCCTGCTACCCCCCAGCTGACCTTTGCTGTCTTGCTCTCCCAGTGCTAAGAAGGCATGCTTAACTGAAGCAGCTGGTTGGAGGGGGGGGCAAGATTAGGCAGCAGAGTGCACAATGGCCAAAAGGGCAGAAGTGGGAGAGAGATAAGTGTGGGGGTGGAGTTGAAATGCACTGTGCAATCATAAATGCGGGCAAGCTGCCAAGCATCTGAATTTTGCAGTATTTTGCATTTTTGATGCTTAGGAGCTATTTGGGGGTGTATACATATTTTCATGGTAGCATCAAAAGACCGAAGACAGTTTCGCTTATAAAGACAAGAACAATGTTGTAAAAAATAGGGTTGGATGTAGTTTTATGTTTTGTTAAGTTGGAAATGAATGCTGGCTGCTTTCAATATGATGCAGGCTGATTTCCTTTTGTAAAAGAGAACAACCCTTTGACTCTGGTTCTTTCCCTCCACTCCCCCATCACATGTACATAACCTCAGTCCTAGATCAGATCTGAGAGGAATCATTACTCATTTTGGTTCAAAGGGTGGGAAATTATTTCTCACATTCTTCTCACTTTCTGTTTCTACTCAAATGAGAATCAAGATCTTCTCTATAGAATACCATGTAGTGAAAGTCATAAACTGAACCAATTGTGATTATCTCACCAAATGTCCTTTCATTAATTGCAATCTACCATTCGAGAAGAAATATATGAAAAGAGTATCTCTTTTCATTTATGAACATCTCTAATGACAAAGAACCTTCCATGGACAGAAAGCATTAAAACACTGGTCCATAATTTGGGGAATAAATGTTTTTTTTCTCTGCTTGATTCTGTGAAATATAGGAATGATTGCTTTCAGGACCTCTCTAGAGAGCCTGTTCGTGGTTTGTTTGTTTTTTAAAGTGCTGTTTAGCTCAATAAAATTTAGTTCCACAACCAACATGTATTAAGAAGGTTGTACGCTAACGGATATCCTATTTGTAGGCTGCATTTGACTTGTAACATAATATCTCTTCTTCTTCTAGGCCATGGCGGTTCTGTTCTCAAATTTTGTTATCATAACAACAGCTCTTCTGTTCAGAATAGTGCTGAAGTGAGTAATTATGGAAACATATTCTCTTTTCTCATTTCTTTGTTTCCTCAAAGTTCTCTTCTGAAGCAATTTTAAGCGAGGCTCTAAAGGTAATGAAAATTAAAAGCACATCCAAAATGATTAATAATATTACTACTATTGTCATTTGTTAATGAATATGTAGCTATTGAGTTTGGTGTACTTTCTATGGGGTTGTTGTTGTTTTGTTAAAAGACTCAGAAGGCAATCCTAAATATGTTAATTTTACCAAACTGGGTCATATTTGTATTCGCTCCCCCAAATGGTTGTTTTCAAAGTCATTATATTCTAATATTTACTTACATAGCATAGCATATTGTTAGAAGAACAATAGCTGTCCAGAGTTGTCTAGAACTGCAAGATGGGCAGCATATCAATTGAATAAATAAACAAATGAAAGAACATTGGCACACCTGCAGTACATACAAAATAATTCAGTGTGCAGAATGAATCATCCTTTTAGGTATAAGAGGCATTGTAAGCATTTGGATTTCAATATTATTGTCCAAAGAATTTTTCCTGATACAATACTAGAACAGAAGTCACACTGCTGCCTTACCACAGAGATTAACTCTCTTTTCCCCCCTTACCCATTATTTGTGCTTCTTTGAATCAACTTACATCATCTTTTCTTCTCCATGCAGGCGGCAGGTCTCCTGGGTGCAATGGGCATCTTTGCTGATTCTGTTCCTATCTATTGTAGCTCTGACTGCAGGGACAGGAAGCAACAAGCATAGCTTGGCTGTGCATGGATTTCATCATGACATTTTTCTCAGCCATTCAAACAGTTGCCTGCAGTATACCAAGTCGGAAGAAGAATGTTGGGGTAAAGAGAACTGCACTCTTAGATGGTCCTTCCCTGCCTTTAGCTGGAATGTCACAACTACGGCAGGACCCATGAAAACAGTTCGTCTTGGACTGGGACATCTCCTCATACTAGTACAGTGTTTTATTTCAGCATTAGCCAACATCTACAATGAAAAAATACTGAAAGAAGGAGGTCAATTCAGTGAAAACATCTTTGTGCAGAATACCAAGCTGTACCTCTTTGGAGCTGTGTTTAATGCTCTGATGCTAAGCCTGCGCTCTGAAAACAGGCGCCGGATAGAGTATTGTGGTTTTTTCTATGGTCACAACATATTCTCCGTGGCCCTTATTTTTGTCACTGCCTTCCTTGGACTCTCCGTGGCCTTCATTCTGAAGTTCCGAGACAACATGTTTCATGTTTTGACTGCACAAGTTACAACAGTGATCATCACCACTGTGTCAGTTTTTGTATTTGACTTTAAGCCTTCCATGGAGTTCTTCTTGGAAGCACCTGTAGTCCTTTTGTCTATATTTATCTATCACTCCAGCAGCCCTCATAGTACGGAACACACTGTTCAGTGGGAGAGGGGCAAACATAATGGAGGTGCATGGGAGCGCTCTAGCGGGGTAAGGTTTGAAAGGCTTCCTTTCTAGATATTCTGTGGGCCAGTTGATTTCAGTGCACCCCTCTGATTGTGATGTGAATATAAATGTTTGCCATCATTGTCAAAATAGCATTATGCTGCTAGTAAGTATGGTAGTCCTTGGTTATGATTGCATGTCGAGTGATCACTCAAACTTACAACACTAAAAAAATAGTTTGACTATTTTTGAACTTATGATCGTCTCTTCATCCCTACGGTCACATAAACATGATTCCAGCACTTGACAACTGGGGCGCTTTTACAGTGGTTGCAGAGTCTTGTAGCTATGTGATTGCCATTTGCGACCTTCACAACTGGCTTTCAACAAGCAAAGCCAGTGAGGAAGCTGTCAGTAAGTCTCGAGTTGAATTCACATGACATCACACTTAGTGACGGCAGGTGATTCACTCAATGGCTGCAGTGAGGCTGATGTAAATTGGTCGTGGTCATGTAATGTTTCATTTAATAACTCTCAGTGATGGAGTAGTTGGATCCATCTGTGGTTGTTAAGTGAGGATTTCCTATAAATGTGTGCTTCTGCTTCCTTTATATTTGTTCATTTATTAGAGTGTGTCCAAATGATATGCTAACATTTACAGTTTGTTATGAATGCATCCAATTAAGTTAGTTACAGTCCTGTGTAGCTGTTGGAGAAATCTGTACATATAACTGGATGAACTCACAACAAACTATAAAGGAAAGTCATGCTATGTTGAAACATGTTGCTGGGCAGTCCTGATGAAGCAGTTCCTGCACTCTTAGAATGTAGTGGAAAACGCTGCTGTTTTCTTCTGCCTATTTTGGAAAATGTTTCTTTTGGGGGAAACAACAGAGAAACAGTTCTGTGTGCTGACCCAAAGATCTATTGCTCTTTGTATAAAGGATGCGGTTCATTCAGAAAACTAGAATGGAAATCGTGCCCTGGCTGGAAGCTGCTTAGTCTTACTATGGTATCCCACTATGAGCCATTTCTTTTGCATTTCCTATATTAATGTTCCTTAATCACATCACACTGGATTTAGGATGTGCAGCACTCTAGGTTCCAGAAACTTATGACATCGTGATACAAATCAAAGCATTTTGGGACATATTATTTTGTCGCAGGTTTTCAACTTGAAATCCTAGTCTCCCAAGAAGTTTACAGTAGTATAGTGTGGTTTTAGTGGACATTTTTAAGGAATATTTTGTATTTTTCAGATACATTCCTTATTAACATTAAGGTATACTTTTAGAATAGCTTTGAATGTATAAAGTTCTTTTTTTTTAATATGCAATTGTGGTTATTTGCTTAGCTTTCTATTAAATTAAAGTGATTTTTTATAACTATTGAACACCAGAGGGCACAATTGACAAATGAGGTGCACTTAATGATGTGTTCATGCTTCAAGCATCATTTGAATGAATATGTAGATTGTGTGCAAAAGTTAATATATTAATATATATGTATGTGTGATATATAATTTTCATGTGGATTTGTAAATTCATTAAGCCTAAAAAACAACACCTTTTTTTTACTAGTTTTCTTTTGGCTTGAAAAGATACAGAATTTGACTTATTTGGTTTCTTTTTTTCCAAATTTTTGCCTGGTGCCATTGCAAAAATTATGTAACATTGATTTAATAAATGTATTTGACAAACATTTGACAAGGTCAAATTCCTATTCTTTCTACATAGGTAAATATTTTGCATGGCATATAAAATACATAACAATTATTATGAAAGAAGAACAACACATCTCAAAGTGACTGATTAGGGAGGATTTAATATTGTGCAGATGGTATATATTGTAGGATCGGGCCTTCAGAGTCTACTAAAAAAGCAATATTTTTTTTGCAAGCCCCAGATCCTATACTAGAATTTACAGAACTGTCTAGTGGTAATTTGGAGTGATAACTTAAGAACTCTCCCAGTTAGGATCCTGGTAGAGCTTCTGGTCAACAAAAGTTGTACCTCCTATCTCTGATATAATTAACAAAGGTAACTTAAATTGAAATCCAGTTCTAATGAAAGAAACACTATTATAGGACAAGGACTAATGAAGTTCTACTACCGCAGTTACTATAGAGCCAATACCAAAAGTAGCTATGCTTCAAATTATGGTAAACATTAGACAAATGATGTAATCTATTCATTTTTAAGGACTTGTATATTAATTTTTTACTATCTTCCCTTTATTTCCTGTAGGATGGAGAAGAACTTGAGAGACTCACCAAACCAGGCAGTGATCATGATTCAGATGAGGAGGCCTTATAGCAAATGGTGGTCACAACTAAAATTTGGAGGAAATCACCTGGACATTCATGCAAAGTAGATAATGGGAAGAGGGCTTTACCAATTCACAAAATACCTCCTATGAGTAACATAATCCATCTTAAAGCACCAAATTACTAGAATGTAACCAGCAGTCC
This sequence comes from Myanophis thanlyinensis, assembly GCA_017656035.1. NCBI lineage: Eukaryota > Metazoa > Chordata > Lepidosauria > Squamata > Homalopsidae > Myanophis > Myanophis thanlyinensis. Next base: position 12,088 of record JAEANM010008113.1, on the reverse strand, counting down.
TCCACCCACCCGTCATTCATGAGTTTTCTGTTCAGTTCTTCCATTTGGTTGCAGCATAGAATCTTTCCCAGCATAGAATATGAGGGCAGGAAACTTTCACAGTGGAAGTGGAGGAAATCTCTTACTGTTTTCACTGAGGTGGGATTTTTTTTTAATCAAGTTCTGTTAGATGATATTTTAACTACTCCCCAAACAAAAGATATTAGAGCGGGATTAGAAAAATCAGTGGAGGTTATAATTTCTCCTAATTCTCATGACTGCACTACTATAATAGTATTGAAGCTATAATATTCACTGCAATTGGAATTTTGGGGAAATCTACATGTTCTTGCCAAATGGATGATGGCAGGATAGTTTGCCTATTTACAAATCACATAATCAGTCATAACACACTGTTTTGCTAGAATGCTATCAAAATATTAATAGCTGGGAATTATTGAGGGGCAAGCGTTGTCCTTTTCTTTTGACAGTAGACTTCCCATAGGCAACTAGTTGGTCATTATTGAAAATGGGGTACTGGAATAAATAGAGTTTTTACATGATCCAGAAGAACTGCTCATGTTTCTGTGTACTTGATCTTCTAAAATGAAGATTTATTTTTGCAGCAAGGGTCATTGGAATTCAGAAGATTTGACTGCAGAAGGGAAGCATTATTTTGAATCATGTTTTTTTTTGAGACAACTGCTTTTTTCACCTTAAAATAAAGAGACTGCAGTGCTAATGCTGACCAAGATATCTTAGTTCAAAGATGATGTGAGAGAAGAATTTATTGATGGAATTATGAAAGCTATCATTTTATGGAAATCCAGAAGCACAATCTTCAAAATATTACAAATCACAAATACAGAGATAAAATGGTAGCATTTTCTTATGTGTAAAATGTGCTTTACCCTTTAAGCTTTGGAAAATATTGTTGCCATCGTGTTCTATGCTTTGTGTACCATGTAAACCATCAATCTTTTATATGACTACCCCTGTGATATCCAGTGTTAAAATCTGCAAAATTACAATAATTAGGATATCATTTGATTGTGAAAACCAATATTTTGGGCACCTAGCATTTCTACTAAATGCCTTCATCATCACAAATCAGATGAGTTATTCAGCTGATGGATCTATTAAATGAATAGGAAACTATAACATTACCTTCTAGCTATTTTGCACATTTCTGTACAATTTGGATACTATTTTTACTTTTGCTCATGAAAATAAATGAATTGTGTATTTAAACATAAAATTTAAGATTACTTCTTTCAAAATATACTAACAGGATCATCCTTCCTGGATAATGCAAAACAGGGTCCAAAAAAATATTGTTTCAAGTATTTATTCAGTCTTAGCTTATACTCCTAGTATAAACCATGTAACACTAGATAAAACTGTGTTTATCTCCTTTTATATGCATGTTGTTCACAAGCTATGTGTTCCAAATGAATTACTTTCCCTGGTAAATAATTGATGTGCAACTATCCCAGGTTGGTGCTATACAGATACTCCATCTTTTCTGACTAATTTATCCAGTGACTGTACTTGATGGCGAATTGCAATCCAATAATACCTGGAAATCAACAGTTTGGAGAATCTTTTATGGCATGTTGGCCAGGAAAATCTGTAATCCGGTGTTTCTAATCTTTAATGGAAATTTTAAACATAGGTCATCTTTTATATCAGGTAATGCCTTTAAGACTTTGGTCATATCTAGGTTATGTACTAGGAATGTCAAGTCCTTAAAGAAATGCTACATACCCTATAAATATTTCCTTAGCTTTCAGCTTGGAACTAGCAAATTGGAATGCCTCCCAATCCTTGGGTTGACTTTGATCTTCAATTTTTTCTACACATTCATGTTTGTGTTAAAAAGGCAAAATAAGTACAGGCATAAAATGCAATGCAACATAGAAAGTTTGTGCTAATACATGTTTAAAGTTGTAACAATGCATGCAAAATTTTCCGTGGAAATGATGGAGAAATGTATGTTTTTCTAGCATTGAGATTCAGTTTTGAAAATAGAACAATTGTATTCAAGACATTTAGCAACTGTGACATAGAGAATTCTAAATTATATTGTGTAAAATAATGTTTGAATTGTGATGTGAAATTTCACTTCAGTTTTATATTTCAAGTTTAAGATTCATTTGTAAAGATGCCTGCAGGGGCAAGAGTTAATATTGCAAAATTATTGGAAGAGGAATGTATGAAAATGCTAGGCAAGTATTCCAATCAGAGTTATTGTGTTGATATAAGGTGGTTTTATTATTTGCTTACATAACATTTAATTGACATTTTTCTGTAATGTCACTACCACACTGGAACCTGGTATAATGAAGCATCCCTTTGACCCTGCTTTATAGCATTTATTCTGAAATACTGTTTGAAGTAAGTATTTCTTTTACCACCTTTGTTGATGCAAGTGTTTTTATTTTTTGGAAGCCTTGATAGTTTCTGAAGTAGTTCTAACATATCGTGTTCTTTAACAATAGTTGTTTAAATACAGTTGCAAGATAAACTTTGTCTAACTTACCCACTAGTGCCTGGAATAAATTAAAATTTGGGGGAAGGGATGGGTTGAGTTTCAATTTTTTTCCAGACCAGAAAAAGCTAGGTAAATGGATGTTGGTTTTATGTATACCAATAGAATTAGAGACAGAAAAAATAATACTTTAGTGACCAATGTGGACTTTATATAGCAGTTAGAAAACTGATATTAAAATACATATTTTTAAAAGTCTGTAATATCACACATCTATACTTACACTTTCAGTAATGTATGAATTTGTGCTAGGCTCTTAATAGAGTCTTTTAAGGTACATCAAACTGTTGCCCAAACTAGGTAACTCTACACAACTTCAAGGCCTTGGATACCCTAGAAGTACTTGATTAAGTATTCCTGACCTAATATATACAGATGATGATGATGATTACTATTTATTGCAAGGGCCTATATGGCTCTTGGGTTATACATGGAATACCTGAATGACTTTCCTGTCCTATGAAAATGACCTGAAAGGGTGTTTTCCAAACAGAATATAAAAATATGGGGAAAACTTAAATTTTCATCTGTTAGCCAGTCTTTTTCTTCAAAGGATTCCCCTTTGACATTCATGTGGCCTGGCAGACTCACTTAGGGAACATATTTGTCCACTAAATATGTGGTTGGTCTGTGTTTGAGAAAGAAATCTGCTTTATTTGGCTTATGTAGAATTTAACAAGAAATTTCTTGAAAGAAAATTCTGAAAGTTTTTTTGCATTAGTGGTGTGTAGGGTTGTGGGTTTTGTTTTGTTTTTGCAAATATCTAATAAAAAAAGTAAATAAAAACCAAGACTGTCCAATTTAAAGTTAGTATTGAACATTATTTTCAGCTGTGTGTTTTGATTGGTTTGGTCTTACTTATTTTCACATTACAGTTATTCCTAGCATGTTTTCAGGAAGTTGTGAAATCACTAGTTTTAGATTACATTGCACTTAAAGATACAAAACACAGAGAAAACTAACTTAACCATTTCTGAAAAAATTCCTCTCACAAAACATTTGATAAATCTGTCTAGCATGTTTTGCAAATTGATTTCAATCAGTTTAGTGAAATTTTAAGATTACATATGGACTATTTCCTGTCTTGCAAATTGCACGTGAACATCAATTAAAACTCATCTCACTATTTAGCTCACTGTGCCTTCTTTGTCAATTTACACAAATGTTTTCTGGTGGTCCATTCAGATTAGTGTTGATAGTGGTGTTAATGTACGTGTAGTTGCTTTTGAGGTTTCCTTCCTGTGGTATTTGAGGATGGAAAAACTAATTGGATCCAGCATAGGACACTGCAGATTGAAGAACTTTTCAATTCAAGTTAAACCACAGAAATTATTTCCTTTTCTTCTTTTCTGCATAGGAAATAGAAACTGGGACAATACTATTGTTTTACTTTGCAACTGCTGGCCTTTAGGCTTCATATAAGTTGAGCAACTGCTGTGACATATTAGGAAAAGGTTTTTATGACATGCTGAGATTTTTTTCTAATTGAGAAGAATATTGTACCTGTATAGAGGAATGTTATACCTGTTTCCACCTGCAGTTTGAATTGATACATTCAAAGTATAGATTATTTATTTCTAACTCACCTTTATTGTTTTTACTAGTAACTCAAGGCGACAAACAGATCTAATGCAACTTCCTCCTATTTTCCACAACACAACAATCCAATGAGAGTGGCTGGGTAGGGCTAAGAGATCATGACTGGCCCAAAGTTGTTAGGCAAAATAACACCTAACATTAATGCTGTTGTATTAATGTTTTGCCCTGTGGCTTTGCTTAAATATATTGCTGGCTAAAAAGCTGAAATAGTTTTTTTAACCAGCAATATACTGAGCCATGATGGCACAGTGGTTAGAATACAGTATTGTAGTCTAACTCTGCCTACTGCCAGGAGTTCCATCCTTCTAAGGTTGGTAAACCGAGGACCCAGATTTGGAGGGCCAATATGCTGACTCTGTAAAGTGCTTAGAATGTGCTGGAAAAGCACTATGATGCAGTATATATGTCTGTTGCTATTGCTAAAGTTGAAATCTTTGTTCGCTTGTATTTTCACTCAGAATCATAGACTATATTTAAATTGTTAGTTTAGAAACTCTTCAGATTGGTAATTGACAGAATCATATAGAAATGGCATATTATGAACAGTCATTTTAGTCAAAGTATTTTTAAAAGTTCTCTAGAAATCATTTTCTGTAACAACAACTAATAAACCCTCCTGAAAAACTGCAGTGTGAAGATCATATTCTGCAACACAGTTCACTATTTTTCCTCTTCAATAAAGATTCACAGCTTTCAAATATATATTTCCTGGGGGAGTGGGAATGCAGTTAGATAAGAACTGATGTCAATTGTATATGTTATATCCTACCTACCATACAATCATCACATTAGAAAGGAGTTTCTTAGTCTGTATATACATAGCACAAGGAAATACCTCAAGTTAAAAGGGCTCTAAAATATAAAGGAGTCTTTATTTCATAAGGCAGCTGAAATTAATTTCACCTCTTTCAGTTCATGGAAAAGTGCGTTACAGAGAAGGCCAAAATTTTATACACTCCCTTGACTGAACACTAAAGCAATAGAGACTGTTCAGGCAACCATGAAACAATTTCCACATGTGGCCTTTTGTGACTTAAAAGACTAGTAGGATGCAAGCAGTCAAAAGTTAAAATGCTACTTTTTGTAGTGATATCCATGGTGGTAACTTTCATGATGATGATAATCATCTTGGTAACCTTCCTGATAACCTTGGTGATAACCATGGTAGCCATGCTCTGCATATTCATCTTCTGGGCATCGCATACCAAGTGACTGCTGAATGGCCATCTCCTGTCGTCGAAGTTGCATAGAGTCAATTAAATCATATACAATGACCATGGACCACATTGGGGAAGGATACCAAGATTTGACATTCCCATCTTTGCCAACCAAAAGCATAGAAAAATATTCAGGACTGATCTGGAAATAATTGCGGATGTCTTTCACCAAATGAACGGGGACATCTTCTCTGTCCACACTGGAGCTCCCTAGAGAAGGTCAGAATTGGGAAAAATGTAAACATTTTCAGATCGGCAGATAAGTTGGTCTTGAAAGCATAGCATATTTAATTAATTGTATATACTGTATTTTTTACAATTTAAAATAATTGCTATTGCTGAAACTGACCTGGAATTAGATTAGTTGTAGTAGAAATGCTTTTTGATGCTAGAAGAAATCTTTCATGATCATATCACAGAGAAAAATCCTTCCTTTTTATGTTTTGAAATAAAACTACATTAAGAGGACATTTTTCCAGTAGCCAGTTCAGTGCAATGGGAGGAAATTCCCTTTAGTGTATCTAATTTCCTACAGAATCTCTACTGAGACAAGTAAATTCAGTATAAAACAATGTCATGGGTTTTTAAAATGCGAATTTTCCTAATATCATACAATTTTTCTTACTAATATCCTTTAAATTTAATTTGAAGTAATTTAAAAGGTTTGAGAATCTATTCCCGGGTACACAAATACATATTCTCTGAAGAACAAAATTAGCAAAGTATAGATTCAAATGTCCTAAAGGTGCTTTTTCAAGAGGCAACTGGATTTTCTGGTTCTTTTGGTTTTTTTGAAGACATTTCACTTCTCAGCTGCTTCTTGGATGAGAAGCAAAATGTCTTCAAAGAAAAACCAGAAAGTCTAGTTCTCTCTTGAAAAAGCACTTTTGGGACAACCATAACCTGGATGACTGAGAATCCCCATAGACGTATAGATTCAAATGATTTCAATAGGGTTTCCCAAGAAACCTTGCAGGTAGTTAAATGCCCAATGCACCTCTGGCAATAAGAAGTGATCTAAGCAGTTGACATGATTTCTTCTGGACTCAGAGAATATAATACTCTCTGGGTTGTCCTCGGACACTTGTGGGCAGCAGCCATATCCGTTCGGGAAATAGAGCATAAGAGATGAATCTGCAAGATTGTCTATAGATCTCATGCAGAAGTGTTGATATTGACAGTATTTAAAGAACATGTGGTATAGGATTATGAAAAATTCCAGAATTCACAATAATAGCTATAGTAAGTGGTAGAGGTTGATCTGACATGTATGGAAGAAATTTTTAAAAAATTGCTTTCCAAAATGTGTTTATTGGAGTACTAAACAAACAAACAAAAAAACAAACAAAAATCCAATGAAATCAAATAATACATATATCTACAACAAGTAATGGAAAAATAAAATGTCAATACAAACAACAATAACACTGGGTTTCAATTGGGGCTCACACCCCAAAGTCTAGGGAAGGATGACACTACTATGCATTTATATGAGGTTACTAATAATATTCTACTGCTCCTGGTCTGAAAAATAATTCACTATTTCAAAATATAGAATAAATAATGGTTCAGCATAAAGAATCATACATATCATGTTTGTGTTTGGCAATTTCAGACAGTCAAAATCTGAAAAAGATTTCTTACCATTGATTGGATATAGTTCTAGAACTCCACCAATCTCTTCTCCCAGGCCTAACAACCTGAGGATAATTATATGTCGCAGACCTATAGAAGAAAGTCATCAATTACTGAATAGCATCTTGATGGCAATAATTGTGATAGTGCAAAATATACAATAGCTATAGAATTAAATGCAACATTTTGCAAAATATTACTTCAGTTATATAATCATATTTTTTATACTTCACATGTATGTAGCCCACTGAACATATGGTATCTTGAACTGCTTCCGGCAGTTCCCCAATTCTGGAGTCTAACAAAGCTACATACCAGTAAATAGAATTCATGTTGATACTGTATGGTTTTGTGGTTTTTTTTAGAAACTCTGTATCAGACTTGCTGACTTCACTACCCAAAAATACAAAGGGAAGACAGTCTGTTCTACTATTTCAGTAGTTTATGAGGAATACCATAATTTGGTTAAACCTTGATGAGAAAGGATATTGGGAAAATTTATATTCATGATCAATCCTTTTTTTCTCTTCGGAGTCTGAGAGTAACCCTGGAGATGTTTGCTTTGTAAGAATCTAATATGAAACATTCAGAGTGTAATCCTATAGATGTCTACTCAGAAATCAATTCTTAGCTTTTCCAGGGTAGGATTGCAGTTTAAGAAACCATCATTTGATCATGATTGTTCACTAAGACCTGAGAAAAAGGAGGATTGTAATTTATCAATAGGCTGATTTCAAAAAGGAGGAAAATATGAAATTGTCCACATGGCTTTTTGATTGATAGCACTAGGATCCCTCTATCTGAAAGAATCTCAAAATGTCCAGAAGATAAAGAAACTAGTGGAATTTATTTTGACTCACATAATTAAAGCCACAAAAAGAAAAGAGAAAGGGGGCAATTATTATTACAAGTAGTTCTTGACTTACAACAGTTCATTAATGAAGTGACATGACCATTTTTCACATTTATGACCATTGGAGCATCCCCATGGTCACCTAAACAAAATTCAGACTCATTGCAACTGAGTCATATTTATGATGGTTGAAGTGTCCTGGAGTTAGGTGAAACCTGGCAAGCAAAATCAGTGAGGAAGCCACTCAACAACCATGTTAGTAACTTAAGAAGTACAGTAATCCACTTAACAACTGTGGCAAGAAAGGGCTTAGAATAGGGCAAAATTCACTTAACTGCTCATTCACTTAACAACTGTTCATTCAATGAGACAACTGTCTCATTTAGCAACCGAAATTTTGGGCTCATTTGTGGTTGTGCATTGAGGACTATCTGTAATGATTTTTTAACTCCACCTTTATTATTTTTATAAATAAGACAGTGAACATATCTAATAGTCCTTCCTTCTCATTTTTCCTCATAATAACAATCTCATAAGATGAGTTGGGCTGAGAAATAATGAGTGACCCAAAGTCACCCATTCAGCCTACATGTCTAAGGCAGAACTAGAACTTACAGTCTCCTGGTTTCTAGCCTGGTGCTTTAATCATTAGATCAAACTGGCTCTTATTAGTTATCAAAAGTATTACTTACCAAAATTGCACGCTTGCCCATTCAGGGCTGCAAGCTGCTGTGAATAAGCCCAGTCTTCTTCACTGGGAGTGGATATTACCAGTAGTCTCCTTCTCCACCGGAATCTGGAATGAAAAAGAGGACGTACTAAAAGAAGTCCCCACATTACTAGGTAGAATCCATCAGCTAATCATTTCAGCTTTCTGTTTAGTTTCTGCCTATTTGCGGCAGACACTGTAAAGCAACCAACAGCACTTCAGATAGTGGTGAATTCAACATCTGTAGCCTTAGCCACAATGGTCAATGTTGAGGGATGCTGGAAGTTATTCAGCAATTGCTGGAAACTACAATCTCAAAAGATGCTTTTTTTTTCCTTCAAAAGGCAACAGGACTGTCTCTTCCTTGAAGCCGAAGAAGAAAATGTTTCGCTTTTCATCCCAAAAGCTTCATCAATTCTGATGGTGTGGGAAGTGAAACGTTTTCTTCTCCTTCCTAAGTCCTGGATAACTGAGAATCTCCACAGACATCTGGAAACTGCAGGGTTATCCACTCCTGTGTAGAAGAATCTATTTAAGGGAAGAGATAATCCACACTTTTGATTCAGCTGGCCTTGATACATTGTTGATAAACTCCCCTATTTGTTGCAGCTCTGTTTTATTAATTTATATCCAGTGTCTTCATTCCTTTGGAAAAGATTAAAAGGCTACATGAAAAAAATGGATTTGGAAGATTATGGACCAAAGGTGGCTTGGGAAGAACCACAACTGTCCATAAAAGAGCTTCTCCACAGAAATGTGAGAAAAGTCTTATTTATCAACAGTCCACTTTAGTCCACTCCATTAACACTTTTTTCAGTTAATTAATTCTGCTGGTAAGACAGTTGTACTTGGTCTCAAATTCCCGGATTGATACCTATAATCACTGATTGACATCAAAAAGGCTGGCAAAATTAGACAATGGAAGTCCTGCTACTTTTTACGTGCATTCAATGCATGTAAGACATTAAAAAGAGGACAAGGCTTTGATCACCTATCTGCACCCAATATTTTGAAGCCAGTGATCATTGCTAATAAATCCCACTGAAAACACCCCAAAATCTGCACCTTAGGTTCATCCTCCTGTAGTACTGTTTACCATTGCTCAGATTTTGTTGGACTTTCAGAATTCTAACAAACAAGATACATCACACAAGCTTGAAGTCTGTTCAGTCTTGTTTGACACCTTATGTCAACACATTTCAGGTGAAGATTTCTGTATCCAAAAATCTGACTCATTCTGGAGAGTGAGATGTTCCCTGAGGATGTGCTTCAGCATGAGTCCAAAAGCTTGGAAGAATAAATCTCTGGTGCTGGTGACTGATTCAGACTGGATCCTGCAACATTATCCTACATTTGCCTTCATTTACAAAATGACTCACTGGGGCTGGGAGGAAGTAAGCTTAGGCAATGTTCTCATTGGGTATTTTTTTCTGAATATATACAGTAGACTTTAAAAAAAAGAAAAGAAAAAAGCTCAAACTCATTAGTTGGTGGCGATTGCATTCTAACATTTTCCTCATTTAAAGAAAAATAATATCTGTGAGTAGCTTTAGGAAATACCTGGACAAAAAGTTTTCCAGAGATTGTTTCTTATTTTCTTTGCAAACAATGCCTTCCCGTTTCTGTTTTTCCATTTCTTTGATACGTGACTGGAAAGTATCTATCAGGTCAAATACAGACTTCATGGCAATAGGCACTTCATAGTATTGCTATAAAATAAAGAATTAAGATGAGTTTTAACTGCAAACAAGTATCTTGGCACCTCCCAATGCAGATATTGATTTATGGGTATAAGCAGTTTAATATTATCATGATCCAAAAGTGTATATAGCAATAAATTTTAGCTGTTCCTAAACTGGTCAGGTCTAGACAGTTCATGAACAATAATTTAACTGGGAGCTTTCTGCATGGCATTTTGAATTCCAGCAGGAAAGAAATATATACACATATGCATAGTTGTTTTGCTATAGGCGACATGGTGTAAACTTTAATGACATTATTAGATCTTTCTGTGGCATTTTAGAATTGCATGTCCTGTAAGTGTATCAACCTGGTCCATCCAAAAGTGCTTTTTAAAAGGCAACTGGACTTTGTTTTTCCTTGAAGACATTTTGCTTTTCATTTAAGAAGCTTCTTCAATTCTGAACTGAAGTGAACTGAAGATGCTTCTTGAATGAGAAGTGAAATGTCTTCAAGGAAAAACAAAAGTCTGGTTGTCTTTTAAAAAGCACCATTGGGACAACCATGGCCTGGATGACTGGATGACTGAGAATCTCCATAGACATTCAGTCTGGTAAATTTAATTTTCAAATTAATGAGCTGTTTCAAAAATTATTTCCACTTTCCTCTTCAAAAACAACCCAGTTTTATGCTTGTACCCTGAACCACATCTCTCATGCAATCAACTTTCCTTTCTTGTCTTCTCTATTCTAATTGGTCACACTAGTTAAAATATCATAGTAATTGTAATCCAAGCCATCCACAGGAGACCTGGTCTGTTCATTAATTTTCCTAATGTATTTCCTCCTACCTTGGCCTTCATATCAGAATCTGTCAACACCATAAAGAAGTCATCATAGGTCATTCCATATTCTCTTCTCAGCTCATTGATGAGATTCTGGTCCACCAGGTCTTCGTCCTCTATCACTTTCATAGGATTCTCATTATCTTAAAAGAAAATGAAATGGGGATGAGCAGATGTCTCTGTTCTCCACTTCAAAGATACCTATCAGATATCACATTCATTTTCAGTAATGCAAGCAATAATGGTGAAAGCTTGCTACCTTCTTGTCAAGCATGTAAAAACTATTCCTTAGATATGACTAATAGGCAAACCAGAAGCCCAAACCATAGTGCAAATCATAATGATATCAAGCAAAAGGCAGATGGTCCGATCAGTGGTGAACCGGTTTTGCTACCGGTTCGGTGCACACGCATTTTGCATGCGCACATATGCTTTGTGCATGCACCCGCACCATCCACACTGCCGTGCAGCTTCTAAAATATATGTTTTTCCTTACCAGAAGCAGCCCACATGATTGGAAAGACTGCGGAGGCATGCAAAACAGTTGTTACGCATGATGTAGGTGAGCAAAAAAGAAAAAAAAAGGGGGATATAGGACAGGAAAGGGCAGGAGCGGATGGACAGAGCCAAATGTCATCACTGCTACTGGTTCAGGAGAACAGATGCTACCAGGCTGAATAGCACCCCTGGGTCTGATACAGGCAAAGCAATATTATAGATCATATGGTAAAGAATCTATGAGGTTATCCAGGGATGGAAAAAATAAAATATGGTGGAATCCAGACTGTCTTTTAAAAAAATTACTAGAACTATTACTGGAACTATCTCTATTGTGGAAAATTAGGCAGATCTTCCTCTCCACCATTCAAAGAGGAGATCTGTGTGATTTTTAGCCATGTTATGCCCTCCCAAGAAAGCAGGTTTGGATTTCTGGTAGTGTAACATTAAAATTAACTGAGATGTATCATCCAATAGCATGTTTTTCATTCTTTCTCCAAAGATCTAATTTGGTATTTTAATA
>JAEANM010008112.1:0-17232 GCA_017656035.1 Myanophis thanlyinensis | reverse complement strand
TTAAATTGAATTTTCAGTTGATTTTACAATTTAAGTCCTGGGAGAGCAAGGGGGGTGGGATGTCTGATGTCCCCACGACTACTCACACACAGCAGTCTTTGCTGTGGGTCCGCTCCTAGCATTGCCGCCTCTGTCGGCCTGGACAGCTGGGGCTTCTCCTGGCACTGCTGCCGGTGGCCTGGTTTCCCAGATTCAAAATGAAATGTGATTAACAACATATCCATCGACATCCATTCCTAAGCCCAGCAATGGTGACATGATGAAATGTGTGTCGTGACATCATTGCGCAAGCTCCGCCCTTTTTATAATTGTGATGTGATCACACACAAGAATGCAAGGAACACAGTTTGCCTCACGACATTGTGATGCACATTGTATTGCTTGCTGTAGAGCAGGAGTATCAAACTCGCGGTGTCACATCATCATGTGATGTATCATGACTTTTCCCCCCTTCGCTAAAACGGGGGTGGGCATGGCCAGCGCGTGATGCATCTGGCCTGCAGGTTGCAAGTTTGACACCCCTGTTGTAGAGGAATGCTTAAATAACATTGGAATAATAAAAAAAAAGATAACTCAGCCCTGGGGAAGGGACGGTGTGAGAAAGAAACTTAAAATAATCCTGCATTGAATTTGATTGGTGTTAAGACAAGGCACAGAGAAAGTCTAGCAGACTTTCATTTAGTATAAAGGTAAAAGTAAAGGTTTCCCCTGTCTAGTCGTTTCTGACTCTAGGTGACGGTGCTCATCTCCATTTCTTAGCCTAGGGTACCAGTGTTGTCTGAAGACATTTCCATGGTCATGTGGCCAAGCGCACGGAACGCTGTTACCTTCCCACTAAAGTGGTACCTAGTTATCTACTAACATGTGCATGTTTTCAAATTGCTAGGTAGGCAGGAGCTGGGGCAAGTAACAGGAGTTCATCCCATTACAAGTCATTCAGGGCTTGAACCCAGACTGTCAGCTGCAGCTCACAAATTCAACGCCTTTAACCACTGAGCCACTGTGCCCCCTTCGATTAGTAGGTTACAAATTCAGTTATTAATTCAAGTAGACCCTTCACCCTACTTGAATGAGTAATATTCATGAAATCTTTGGACTGTTTCTAGCCTGGTTTTATCTCAATGAGGGACATTTGCCCCCACCCTGAAGATCTTACGAGCATAGCTGCTATAACACTGACAATAACATAACTTTCATATTGCAGTTGCAAAGCTCATTCCTTCTCTGAGAATATGGGGTGCAAGTTTACTGAAATACCTATAGCTAACATTAGCTTAAATGCTTTGACAAGAATCTTTCTGCAAAGATAAGCAAAAAAAAAAAAAAGGCAAATTTAGATATTGCCACTAAATTAATTCTGTTCCTGGAAAAAGTCTCTAATATTGGGAAGAATCTAGATGTCCTCCACTCGAACTCTGTACATGTTCCTATTTTGTTAGAAAAGAGAAAATAGTGGAAAAAATATGGATGGGGGGAAAAAACACATTCTGGTAAAGAGAAGTTCCCTAAGGATGGGATCCAGCATGAGTCTGAAAGCTCAGAACACTAAACCTCTGATCCAGTGAGTGACTCAGATTGGACCATGGGAAAAAAAATGTTCCAAAGTAGCATTCTGCTTTACATGTTTGAAAGTTGCCTTGTGGCAAGATGGCAGCAAACACAAAAATAAATAAATAAAGAACAGGGGAAATTCTGTGTAAGTATAGAAGGAAAGAAAAATCAATTTTGTATAATGGGTACAGCTAAGGTATTAGTTATTCTATTACACAGGAATTAAAACTACTTGGATCTGCCCATTCTCTCTTTAATCATCCCTTCTTCACCTCTTTTCTTGCACCAGTACTTGGAAGAATTAGTGGGTAGTCCTAATTTTGTACTAAATTACTTATTGGGAAGGAAACATGTTGAATGCATTGGATTTCCTTCCAAGTAAATGTAGAACTATGCTGTAAATTTTTCCTTTGAGAACTTGGTTTAAGGTTTGAATAGTAATTTAGAAACAAGAGTAAACCCTCCTTTTCTGATTATTTTACATCAACTTATATATGGAGCTTATGTAGAATATAGAACATCACTTTATGGCTGATGTGGTAGCACTTCCAGGAAGATATGAACACCCAGTGATGACCCTTCTCTTCATATCACATGATGCTGTAGTTGGAAACTTGTGAAAGTGAGGAATGCTAATTTCCCCCTCTACTTTTTATATACTGGGGAAAAGGTGTCTGCTGAAGTGAAAACAATTTATAAAATAGCTTGGTTTCATTTTCTTGTGCTTGGAGGGGACAAATCCAAATTTCTTACTTCTCTTTTAGTCACTCTATCAAGCTCATGGGGCTACAATGGATGATAGAATCAATACACATTCATCCTAGGATCAGTAGTATTCCAGAGAATGGAAACATTGAGAATTGAAACAGAAGTAAACAGTGCACATATTTTTTTTACTTCTTTAAAAGGGGAGATTTGATGCAAATTTTTTGCAAATGAAGGATGGGGACAATAAGTTACTAGTTGGAATTAAAATATGATGGCTGCTAACCAAATCAAAGCAACACATGTAGAAGCATGGCTGGGATTCTAGAGTAAATATCTATAGGTTTTGAGCATTCTTTCCCAAAAGGACTCTAGATCTTTACATCCTGGCCTCACCTCCTACCCTGGTCATTAACTGCTGCCACCAGCACCTCAACTGCTGTCCTTCATCTATCCAACCTGTGAAAGATAACACTCCCACAATTTGTTTTGCCCTTCGGTTTAGAATATAATTCTTTCTTGGCCAAATGTTATTGGACACACAAGGAATTTGTCTCCAGTGCACAAACTCTTAGTGTACATACAAACAACAGAATGATAAGTCACTGATCATAAATTATAAAATAATAAATCAGAAGATGCAAACAACTGATAAATCCAATAGGACAAGGTAGTAGGAAAGATGAAAGATGACAAGGATAATAGAAATATAGCACATTACACCGGTAAAAATCCTTAGACATAATATAGTGTTGTTGGCATTAGGTGTTTAGCAGAGTGATGGCATTGGGGGAAGAATCTATCTTTGTCTAGTTTTTTTTTTTTTTTTTTTTTGGCATGCAATGCCTGTAGTGGCATCTTGAAGGGAGAAGTTGAAACAGTTTATGTCAAGCTCTTTAACTTGTCTGATAGCATTGGTTATATTGGTATGCTCTGAATAGTCCAAAATACTAGAGTATCTCTTATTTGGTAAAAAAAAAATCACAATACATGTGAATGTTGAAAAAATATAAATTTGTAGATGTTAATGACAAATACAGAGATGTTAAAATTTGGATATACAGTGCTTTGTTTAAAGAATGGCTGTGCAACTATTTTAACATAAGGAAGACTTCATCCATAATTAACAACTAAAAGCTTGCATTCCTGTTCCTTTATATTACCTAAGTACCACGTATTATTTGCATACAGGAGGCTATTTTTTGAAAAGTTAACTCAGTTTCTTTCAAATAAATATAATGTATTCATTCATTCTTGATTTTCTTGCAGAAGGAAATGACAGAAAGGATATGCCATTAAAGTCAATTTAGTCAATGTTGCAAGATCAACATTTATATGGACAAGGTGCTCTGATGGTGTTCCAATGGACAACCCTCTAAGAATCTGAGGAACTTTCAGTCTTGGAGTAAGCTTCCAACACAATTTAAATTAATTTCTGTGAACTTCAGTAATTTTATTTTCCTTTCTCTCACTCTGTGGCCTTGTGATTCTTGCCACCTACATTGTTCTATTTTGCATTCATCCTCTGTATGCTGAATATAACCCCAGTGGCTGGAAGACGAGGAAAATATCCCAAGTGGAAGAATGTCACCATCCTGTATTGCCTATCAAAGAAGAAAATGTTTTTCTGTAATTCTATCTTGTACTTCAAGGAAGCATGGATGATCCTCGTCCCTTCAAAAATGTGAACAAATCTTTCTAATAAATAACTAAAAATAGTTCAATTGAGAAAGGCAGAGATGTTGCCCGGCGGGACGCAAGTTTGATGAATGGTAGAGACATTTGATAAATAAATAAATAATAAAACATTTTTAAAAATACACTACCACTAGATTATTTGATTGGAAAAATATTTTTTTCCAGTAAGACACAAGCAAATAGGAAATAAGAGGAAGCATTAAGCAGCCACTTGGTTCAGATTTCTCTTCATTTCAGTTGCCTTGCATATATTAACATCTAGTATATATTCAAAAAAGCATAGATGCATACCACTAAAATAACCAGCATAGCATTTGATTTTAGGTTACTCACATCAGTGAGTCAAAGAACACTAGGGAAATACAACTATCACCATGTTGAAACCAAGTTCAGCAACATAATCAGTGGCAGAAAACTATTGACTAATTTCTTAATAGAATATAGCTATAGGCCATGAAACACACACTTTTTGCTTAATGAATTCTAGTGTATTTATTTTGTATAAGTCATTAAGATTCTATTAAAAATTGAGCTGGGAAGTGAGATTAATAGTCCATGTAGCTCAGTCCTCTCAATGTTGGCAAACTGCAGATTGTAACCCAAAAAAGATTTCAAGTGTTGAAATATTTGAGACTGAATCTGAGCCAGGATCTTTCCATAGTTTTACACTCCTGAGTTATTTTTTGTTGGGCGGGGCCCTCGTTTTAGTTTCTAGTATCTTCTTTTACTTTTCTTCTTCTACTCTCACTTTCTACATCAGTATTTATAATTTATGTTGCCTTCTCATTTTTTTCCTATGAAAGTTGAATATAAAATTTTATGACTTGAAGGC
This sequence comes from Myanophis thanlyinensis, assembly GCA_017656035.1. Taxonomy (NCBI): domain Eukaryota; kingdom Metazoa; phylum Chordata; class Lepidosauria; order Squamata; family Homalopsidae; genus Myanophis; species Myanophis thanlyinensis. Next base: position 12,446 of record JAEANM010008112.1, on the reverse strand, counting down.
TAATCACACTTACCTGTGACACAAAAAAGATATAGGTTCATATTGTCTTCAAGCAAAGAAGTTAAAAGAAAGATCACAGAGAAAAATAGTTTGTACAAATGAATAAAATGCCAAGGTGTTATTTTCATTCCCTTTTCTGGTTTATATTTGTGCACAAATATATTATACTCTACATTCTCTCCTCCACTCAGCCTTTTGTCAATTGAATATATTCAAGTACAATTTTAATTCCTAATCTTTAGGGCCAATTTTATGCTGTTTTAAAATACTTCGGAGAGCCAGTTTAGTGTAGTGGTTAAGGCATCAGACTAGAAACCAGGAGAGTATCAAATTCTGCCTAATTCTGCGTGACATTGGGCCAGTCACTCTCTCAACCCTGAAAAACAAGCAATGGCAAACCAGTGTTGGAAAACCTTGCCAAGAATACTGAAGGGACTACTTCAGGTAGTCAACAGGAGTCAATCCTGATTTGAAGGTGTGTGTGTGTGTGTGTACGCACACATACACAAATACAGGTTCGCTTTATCATGCTTATTAAAAATATGGTATTCCCTTTTATTTATTAGGCCTTCAGGGGCAAACAAAATAAAAAGGGAAAATGGTAAAAATGGACAAACTTGAATAAAGATATCTAACAATCTTAAATCTTATTATGGATCCCTTGCCAAAGCCTTAATGCTAGGTTACAAAACTTTCCAACATTCTGAGTTGTGCAAGTCTTAGTTGTTTATCTATCATGCAATTGTTGCACCATCTTCTAACCCAGGGTTTGTCAAACTCTGTTTTGCAAGGATCCTATGTTGTGGCCCACCAGTGGAGCTGGTGGCAGACTCAGACAGTAAGGAAGTTGGGGAAGAACATGGGCTAGTCCTGGAATCTGGGGAAGGCTTTGATGAGTGTTCTGCATCAGAGGCAGAGATGGGGCCAGGGTCATTTGACAGTTTTCAGCTGCCTTCCGAGTCAGATATCAGTGGAACAGAAGAACAACTGGAACCTGTTCCTGATGTGCGCATGCACAGAGCTGCCAAGAGAAGGGAACAGCTGAAGAACAAGGGCCAACTCGGGCACAGGTCGATGGTGAATGGCCCTCCCAGAGGGATTAAAAGAGGAGCAAAGAAGAGAGGTGTTTTCAGGAAACAATTAGTTCAACTCATTAGGGTGAGATCTGTTCCTGACTTCTTGCCAAGTATTTGTGTCTCAGTGTGGTATTTGTGAGATGTCAGCCTGGCACTCTCCAAGCCTGATAAAGCCTGAAAATCTCATGAAAGACTGTTTGCTGGGACTTTGCTGGAGAGAATTCCCTTTCACCTAACAAAGAGGTTTTATCAGAATGAGGAATCTGCTTCTTCATCTTGGGAAGCCTAAGTAAATATACCCTAGGGTTCCATGATAAATTGATGAGATCTGTAAGACACTGAGGTTTGCTTGCATGCTACCTAATTTCTGAAATCTTCTCCTGGGTCTTCATAGCTCTTCCAGAAGTAGCTGGACAGGCTGCATTGGCCCAGGCCTCCTAAGTTAGTTTAGGATCTTGGGAGAGTTTGTTTAATGTCAAGGTTCCCACTGATGAATCCAACCGAGCAAGCGCTATTGAGACGATCCAATCTCTTTATGCAATTCTTTATTGAGTACCTCATTTCGGCACAGAATGAAAGCAAAACCAACTCTGAGGAATTCCCAGGCAATTCAATATAGTTAAAGTATAGCATCCTCCCTCCCCCTCCCACATTGTCCAATTAGGTGTCCAGGTGTTGTTGTGGGAAGATTTGGTGAACTGAAATGGCCTTGGCTCCCAGGAGACTGTTTCTTGTTATTGTCTGGAATGCACATTCCAATCTCTCCCTCCCTTCTCCCTGGGCTCTTGGCAAGCTGCGAGGCACTGAAAAATGAAAGCAGTTTGAATACACTTCTAAGCTTGACATCATGTTTATGACGCTTGCAGTGCCCCAGGGTCATGCAATCACCTTTTGCGACCCTCTGACAAGCAAAGTCAATGGGGAAGCCAGATTCACTTAACATCAGTGTTACTAATTTATCAACTGTAGTGATTCCCTTAACAACTGTGGCAAAAAAAGGTTGAAAATGCAGCAAAACTCACAACAGAAATGTTGGGTTCAATTGTGGTCGTAAGTCAAGGACTACCTGTAAATAAAGTAAAGATCTGGACTGTCTGAACATCTTGGTCATTGCATCGTACTGGCTCTTTAAGATATGTATGTTTTTTTCCACTTTTACAGGAAGAAAAACTATGTCTTGTTAGTAACCAACATCAAAATATGTTCTGAAACTAATTAAAATGGAAGGAATAGAGTTTTAATGTTGCCTACAGGTCTTATTTTAGAACCTTCTTTTTTCTTTTAACCGTAAATGGATTTAGCAGCCCATTATTTCTCTTCCTGGTAGTTAGTAAGCTCAGTAAATATGTAGGCAAAAGACTTCAGGGATATGAGGTCTAATTAGATGAGCATTTAGAAAGCACAGAAATCTTTCCATAATAACTAGGACATTGTATCATACTATGATGCACCTAAATTAGAGTTACTAATCTTCCACACTGCGGCATAGTTCTTCGTCTAAAATTATTTTGTTTTCTATGTCAATTAGATTGTTTATTAGATTAAAGACTTTGGACTTGGCTTAGATAATTTTTTCTTCTAAAATGACATGATGGTTGTTCATATTTAGCTGGAAGTTGGAAGAATTAAACATTAAGCAGACTGAACTGTAAGACATACTCTGTCTAGTTCCTCTTCCAAGATATTCCAAAACTTTGGCAAAAGAAAGCAAAAATAATACCAATAGTATGATAATAGGTTCCTTGGGTGCAAACCCAGAACTTCTGGAGTGCCACTTGAACACCATCGGCACTGGCAAGATTACCAATGGCAAAAGGCAGCTTTACTTGGAACAGCTTACATCCAGCTTACATATTTTTAACACCATCAAACATCAATATCTTTCTAGCCAAAGTTTCTCGGAATGACTTCAATAGGTGGATATAACGCCAAACCTAGTCAAAATATCTGGCTAACAGTGCAACCAACATTAACAAAAATCCTGCCCATGGTTAACCTCTTGTGATATTCTAATGAGGTTGAGAGTTATGCTGGCAGTGACATATTCTAATGTCAAATTTCAGAAGAACCAGACTAAGCCTATCCATTAACCCATTTACTACACAATAATGGGGAAACAGCAAAAGAACTTTATATTCACCTGTCAATAAGGACTGCATCAGATGTTAGAGTTTCTGGGCATCTAGGCAAATAGACAAAGGGACTCAGAAGCTATGACTTGGCAACTAAGGCTCAACCCTGTGTGATTTGTTCAATGATCCAACCATTTGGGAGTGGTCTTTGGGGATATCCATAGTATTTTATGGAGTTTTCTCTAACATTAAAGTTCAAGTGCGAATATGTTTTCTGTGCTACTTGTTCAAATTCCAAGTTTCACTTTCACAGAATGTCAATGCTAAAACCATTTCCTACATGATTTTAATCCCAGCATCTGATTATCTTCAACCTTCAGAACTGCTCTACCAAGACCTGTCAATTAATTTACTGTTGGCACTTCATCCTACAAGTTGGAAGCTATTCACCTTTTTGAATATTTAATCTTAGTCCTGTTTTTACTGTGTGCTTGATTTTCATTACTAGAATGGCCAGTGAGCAAGAGTATTTCAATACACAAAAAAAGCCTTTTAAATGAACTAGTAATGGTGAATAATTTATAATGGTGAGCAAATTATATCCAAATATTAACTTTTTAAATTTTGGGTGGCTATAGAATTGAATTAAATCAATCAATCAATCAGTGATATCTTCATAGTTACCAATATATAATATTATAAAACAGAAGGCAATCCACATTTACTTTGAGTAATACATTTCTGATATTTCTTTTCATAATTTTAATTATAAAACTTCACTCAACCTGTAGTGTGCAATATGGAAGAGGTTTCTTCACGATCAATTTTCATGATATTGTAGGTTTTTCTGGCAGGCAAGAGTTGGAATACAGAGCTTTCCATCCATTGCAACAATTTTCAAGCAACTCAGTGTGATGCAGAATTGATCCACACAGAGAGATTGCACAAACTGTTTCAGAAAACGTAAGAGTTATACACAGCTTCCTTTCTGAACGTATTTTCATTGATCTTGAGTCCAATGGTGCTTTTAACACATTTTATTTATTGTTTACATCACATTGGGGATTTTGTTCTCAGATGGCACTCTGTAAAGAAATTTTCTCTCCAGTCTCTATTCTGGGTATTTTCAGCCTTTTCAGGATCATTCTGTTTTTGTTTCAAGGAATAACAGAATAACAGAGTAAGAGGTATCTTGGAGGTCTTGTAGTCCAACTCCCTGTTCAAGTAGGACAGGAGGCTTTATATCAGTGTTTCTCAACCTTGGCGACTTTAAGATGTTTGGACTTCAACTCCCAGAATTCCCCAGCTTTGCTTTGCTTTGAGAAACACTGCTATACCATTCCATACAATGGCTGCCCAATTTCTTTTTAAAAAATCCCAATGATGGAACATCCATAATATCTGGAGGTGAGCCATTCCATTGATTAATGATGACCCCCGCTGCCTCTGGAGCTTCTAAAAGCACTTTAAAGAGCCCCTGTACAAATCCCATAGATCTTTAATTCATGCTGGTCTTTTCTGTACAGCTAAGAATTCAGTAAGGTAGCTAGCAATTTGTCTGCAGGAAAGAAACATGATAGAAGTGTAACCTGCTAGACTTTAAAAAGTAAGAAAGGTAGCCTTATCCTGTAAATTAAGACTTCCAGAGATTTTTTGCCCAATGGATGTTTTTGTTTAAACAAGATAATGAGCACTCCTAGATTAAGGCTCAGTGTTCTTAAAAAGAAAGTAAGTACAGCCCTACTGAATGATGCCTAAGGCCAATCTTACCTAACACCTTCTAGACCAGGGGTCGCCAACCTTGGCAACTTTAAGACTTGTGGACTTCAACTTTCAGAATTTTCAGAATTGAAGTCCTCAAGTCTTAAAGTTGCCATGGTTGGTGACCCTTGCTCTAGACGCCTCTCTGTTGGAATATGGTGATAGCCACCAAATTAGATGGCTGAAATTCATACTGCTGATTGGCAGTAGACTCAAAGTCAGGATCCTTCTCATCAATAGATGTGGGAGAGAAACAGCAGAAAAGGAAATGTGCCTTTGTCTATGGGTTTTCCAGAAAGCATTTTATGAGCTACTGTGTTTTTGTGTGAGACAAAATGCTGAACTAGACAGGCTAGTTGGTCTTATGTTTTTAGAGCTCCATATGTCTGCCTGAGCTCAACTGCAGACATGCAGAAATACATCATTTTTTTTGTTTACTTCCTCTTCGCTCCTATTCCCCCCTTCCCCTGGCCTTGTTATAGGAAAAAGATCAAGATGACTTTTGGCAAATTAAACACCAAAAGTGCATAACATAGCATTCTGGAGATAGGAAGGTCAAGAAGAGATTCCTCTTGAAAACAGATAAATACATGGCTGTTTCCTGTATCAATAGCATTGCTAACTGCTGAAAAATGGTAAATCTGTCATTATGAGATGTTTCATGTGCACTGCACCCTGAACAATGGATCAACTCAACAGAATACGATAAACCAAGTCAAGTCCTGAAAGAATACATTTCAATAAGAAAATTGAAGTTTTTCAAGTCAGTTAATGGAGGTGCAATTTATAAATAGTGAATACCATTAATCAAATATATTTGAACCCAGCAATATTTTTAACCACAGAAGCCAAACCATTATTTTTAATGGACTGCTACCGGTATTTTCAGGATTTAATGCTTAATGTGGGATCATTGATAATGTCCCAAATGGGCAACTTTTTACAATGAATAAGCAACAATGAATCAAGTTCCTAAGATATAAAATAATTCCCGAGTGCCCATGAAGTATGAGCACTTTACATAGAATAAAAGACATTGCAACACCAATGGCGAGTTGTGTTAATGAATTAATAGAACTAAAAATGTTACAAGGTATTTATCAACCATCCCAATGAATTCACATGTTTAATATTTATTAGTGAACTGGTTATCAGCAATTTAGCATCGTTGTATTTGACTCACTCACTCACGGCCCTCAAAATCCTGGGTAATGTTTTGCTTTTCTTGTAAATGGAGTTTTTTGACTGGTTTTATGATATACGTTATGGATAAATAGGCAAATCCTTAATGCCATCATTTTGAGAGAACGCTTACAAATTATGTTCTCCAAAATGTAAACAGTCCATCCATTTACTAACTCTTGTGATAGGTCAATGGATTTTGATAAAAATATCTTATATCTTAGAAATAAGTGCTATGTATTTATACTCTCTTTGTACCAACTTTAACTTGAACTCAGTCATGAATCCAAATAAGATCTTTCTCACTCACTCACTATATAAATTTGGGGTTTATTGTTCTACATAGCCCTAAGGCTATGAACACAGAACAGTTTCTCTGACAAGAAGTTTCATTTCTAGAAGGATGAAGTGTCTGAATGAATGACATAGGAATTGTGAAAAGCATCCTTCAGCTTTCAGCTTTTGTTTTAGAAAGTTAGTTGAATGTCTGTGGAGATTCTCAGTCATCCAGGTCATGGTTGTCTCAAAGGTGCTTTTTCAAGAGGCAACTGGACTTTCTGATTTTTCTTGATGTTTCACTTCTCATCCAAGAAGCTTCTTCAGTGCTGACAGTAATGAAGATGTTTCTTGGATGAGAAGCAAAACGTCTTCAAAGAAACCAAGAAAGTCCAGTTGCCTCTTGAAAAAGCACCTTTGGGATAGAAAGTTAGTTGTTTCCTGAAATTCAGTTGGTTGTGAATAGCCCCAACTATTTTGGCATCAAGGAACTGTTTCATGGAAGACAATTTTTGTATTGGGGTGTGTGTGTATGGGAGGGGGGAAGGGAGATGGTTTCGGTTCTACTCCCTTGTCCACTGCTCACCTCCAGGTCTGAAGTTCCTAACAGGTCCATGGCCTGAGGGTTGGGGACCCCTACCCTAAAAGATGGTATGATATTGCCTTGCTTTTAGCATTTTCTTGTTCATATCCAGAATAAGAACAAGCAGGGGCATTTTATTTCATGCCCATATCTTTTACAAAATAATTTTCTCCCACTGATACTAATTAAAGGAAAAAAATTTGACAAAATAATTGTAACAGATTCCACAGACTATCACTGGCTGTTCGTCTCTGAACATCGAGAGAGAAGGAAATACCAAATCAGTTTAGCTACTTCTATTTAGCTTCTTTTGTTCCAAATTTCAGTAATTGTAAAATTAGATAATGAGAAAAGCAGAAGATTGTAGGATTTCATTACAGATAGTGACATTTCCTGTTTTCGGTTTATGCAATGAAGAAAAGCAGCAGCTTTTATTAAGGTACATTGTTAGCCAGCCTATTTCTGTGATACATCTTTAATATCTATGTTAACAACTTCTTTTCAAAGTTGTTAATTAGAAATAATATATTAGCAAAAAAAACATGTAGGAAATTAGTTGTTTTTAGACGTGAGTAGGTAATGCAGTGCTAGCACATTGAAATTTTGGGTGAGTTGCTCTTTTGCTAGAAAATTGGTATAATTATTTCCTAAAAGCAGTGTTCCCAGTCTACAAGTTAATGTGTGCTTTGAAGGAGATGTGAAATAAAGTACAAAGAAGATTCTGATTTTCTTTTTAGTAAAAAGAACTTGGCAATTATTTTTGTGAAAATGGTAGTAGGTTAGCACCACTTTAAAATCTATAATTCAAAAATTCAGATTATTGTTTCTGAATGGCTGCCTCATAGTGTTGCCAGCATGGGAACATTTTGCTTCTCACTTCTCTTATCCTCATTATTCCTCTACTTAATGACATTATGAAGAGATTTCATTGAGCTATATGGTTTTTATATGCACAGTAGCACCTTTTGGAAACTCTTTAAACTAAGTATAGGTAGTCCTCGATTCACGGCCACAAGTGAGCCCCAAATTTCTGTTGTTCAGTGAGGCAGTTGTTAAGTGGGTTTTGCTCCATTTTGCAACCTTTCTTGCCACAGCTGTTAAGTTGTTGCTGCAGTTGATAAGTTAGTAACCCAGTGGTTAAGTGAATCTGGTTTCCCCCTTGACTTTGCTTGTCAGAAGGGCACAAATGACCCCGGGACATAGCAACCATCATAAATCTGAACCAAGGATTTGCATTTTTATCACATGATCATGGGGATGCTGCAAAGGTCGTAACTGTGAAAAATGTTCATAAATCTTATTTTCAATGCCATTGTAACTTTGAACTGTCACTAAATGAACTGTTGTAAGTCAAGGACTACCTATATGTCTTTCCTGCAGTCAGAAGTGTCTGCAGTGGGTCAAAAAAGTTAGAGTGGTTGAGTTAGCCTGCAATATTGAATTCTAACCACTGCGCCACTATGGCTCCAATACAATGTAGGAGATAATATATTAAATGAAGATAAAACCATAATATGGAGCTATAGGATTGCAATAGAATAGATGTTATAATTCGATAGCTAAAGAAGCTAACCATCTAACTCAGTGTTTCTTAACCTTGGCAACTTTAAGATGTTTGGACTTCAACTCCCAGAATTCCCTAGCCAGCCAGGCTCAGCAAAGCTGGCTGGGGAATTCTGGGAGTTGAAGTCTAAACATTTTAAAGTCGCCAAGAACTGATCTAACTGCTTCTGGTGTGGCTGCAGTGAAGTCATCCCAGGTGCCTTGAAACTTCCTGAGGAGACATTATTGAACTATATTTATGTGCATTATGGCCAATGTAACAAGAGTTAGTACCACTTGTGAATGTAAACAGGGGCAAAGGTTGCATTATGTGGTTGGGGCTGTCATGTTGACATTTTTATCTCTCTCCTCGTGGACACACTTATCTAGGGTCATTGCAGAAGGTACAAGGAACAGCACTGCAAACCTCAGACATGATCAAGCTGCTTTAAGAAATTGCCCTGGAATCTTCTTTCTCTCCTGGAATCCAAAGGACAAACGTATTGTTAATTTCCTAAAATAAGCCAAACTACATTTTTTCCCTTTGCAAATTCATAATAGAGGGAAATAAGGATTGTGTCCCACAGTGTTTGCAGGGGGAAAGGGGGAATGACATTGAAGGACCAGAGGAAGAGCAGCTACTATGCCAACCATCAGATAAGCAGGCCTTGAGCCTAGGCCAAAGGAACTGATTTGAGTAAATGCCTCAAACAAGCTCTTCCTTAGTTCACAGGAAGATTAAGTGAGGAAAGGAGAAGCACATTCAGGCTGAAGCAAGATACCGTTCTCTTTCTCAATCTTATTTCCTTATCTTCAGAATATACTTTAGATAGAAGCAAGACTCTTCAGTCTTCATGTGTATCTTAATACATGTGGGATTAAAATAATTTAACAACCAGTTCTCTGCCCTAATGACCAGCTGAACCAGCAGTTCTCCGAAATGCTTAGAAAGTTAACAACTGGTTCTAGGGAATAGGTGCGAACTGGTTGAATCCCACCTCTGCATGTACCTTTTTTCAATTATAATCAATATCTGTTAATATGCATTGATAGCTGATATTGTACATCCAAGGCAACAATTTTATGCAAAGTTTACTGTTTTCAGCAGAACATTCTGCTCAATTACACTGTTTCAAGTTCAGCAGTGTATCTTCTAATAAGATGAAGTTGAAGCCTCTAGTACACGGGTAGCAAACTCGATCATAACACGTGATATATCGTGTCATATCACAATGTTTTTTGCCTTTGCAGAGCCAATGTGGGCGTGGCGTGCGCATGACACATCTGGCCTGCGGGCCACCAGTTTCACATCTCTGCTCTAGGATTATTATTAATACTGTTCACTTTTTTTTTAACAGGAGTGAGCAGTGAGGTATCCAAGTTTGCAAATGGGAATAAGTTCAAAAGCAAGAGCAACGTTATAGCATGAATTGTTTTGCCTTAATGTTCTTGCTAAACACTGTAGCCATACTTTCTTTCAAGTTAATTAATTTTTCTCCCTTTGTCAGGTTTGTATTTGTGGCTACTAAATATGTCGAGTCCTTATTGGGCAATTTTAGGCTTTGTATATCCCATGCATATTCTCTGTTTGATACCAGAAAATTATCTTTCTTGGAGTATCTACAAATGTGTTGTGCTATAGTGTGCATTGGTTGAAAGGTTCAGATGATTGCTGTTAGGGTTTCCTATCTTTTTTTCTCCTTCCATTAGCTAGCTTTCCATGGCTATTGAATGTGCCAGTCTTTGAACTGTTATGCTCCCATGGAGTTATATTTATAATTAACCACCCTTAGTTCTCCTAGTGTTGGAGTATGAATCCAATGGCACTGACTCTTCAGCAACTCATGAAATACTGACCTCATTGTCTACTACTCTGTCTGCTCTTTGTCTGAAAGATGGCTAGCTGAGATTATTTCCTTCTGCCTGCCTTCCCAGGCACAAATACATGTGTTGCCTTTCCCCATGATAGGATAAAATTATTTAAGAAGTAGACTATGTGTTCCTTCTAATATATTTCCTGTAAATATATCTGCCTCAGTGCTTGAGTGAGATTTCCACTTTAAGAATGTTAACATCTATATAATCTCCAAAACAGAAACTCTCCAAATTTAAGCCCAAGGCCTATCTGAGTTTGCAAACATTGTCAGGCAACCTATATTTTAGAAGTGAAACCTGCAAGGCAAGCATAAATACATGTCTAGGGAATAAATTTCACTTGACACAATATCACATCTGAAAGAAATTTCCCAGAAATACATATAAAACAATCTATACATTCAATGCAGCATTTGAATGCAAGTATTTAATATATATGCAATGCAAATTTTGATTAAATGTTTATCACTATCTAGAATTAGTATATTGCTGAGATGTACTGTACAATGGCCTATTCACACAACCACTCTGAATAATCACAACAGTGATTAGAGGGCTGAAAGAAACAATTTAAACAATCCATGTGTCACATACAGAAGATGGATGGGTGTGGGTGGGGTGGGGGAGGAAGAGAGGGAGGGAGAGAGGGGGGAGAACCCAGCAAGTTGCACATATTTCTATCCAAAATATGACTATAATGAAAACATAGTTCTGACATCTGATAGCAGTTATTTTTGTACTATTTTTTTGGTTGAAAATGACTTCTCATAGATTAGGCTCCAATTTATACAGAATTTAATTTTGTATTTATTTTACTCTCAAGATTATGAATTGAAATGCAGTGCCAAATGTTTTTTGTAGAGGCCAATTTACAGAGATACAAAATTTTTATAGTGCTCCTAATATTTTGACTATTTGTGCTAGCCCCGAAACATATGCCTGAAATGACTTTTGTCTATCTAATTCCCTCTGTGGAATTCTTTGTAGATGAAGATGAGTTGTGTCCTGTTTTTCTTAAAATCAAAAGTGTAGAAGTGGACATTCAGAACTTCCACTATGAAAAAAAATATTCCACCAAATAAGTCCACCAAACTGTGGCCAATAAATGTCCTCTTGAGATAATCCATTTGGCCACTATACATAATTCATATGCTAAACTTTCTTGTTGTAGTATTTTGTCTTTAATTTTTAATTTTAACTGCTTACTATTTGTTATTTATCAATTTTAATATTTATATCAGTTTATTTCTGTTTTATTTATAAACTTCTTTGACAATAGAAGTTTAGAACTTATATGCATTTCCATGTTAATATGGACGTTCCAAGAGCCATCTTTTCTGTGGGTGTCTACTTAGTGTTGATTTTAACACTAAATCTATAGTGGTCCATCTATGGATCTTAGATTGCTGATGGCGCATGAGTATACAAATGGAAAAATATCCTTTCAGTCAAGTTTCCATGAAACTTTCTTCCTTAGTTCATGAAAACTAGACTGAAGCAATATGTTTCCTTTTGTATCCTCATGCTCCATTAGCAATCTAAGATCCATAGATCAACCACTATAGAGTTAAGATCAACACCAAGTAGATACTCACAGAGAGGAGTGATAGTCTCTTACAACACAATCCTCATTTACTTGATACAATAAGTACAACTCATTGTCCTGGTTACTTATCTTGTTGTCTACAGCAGTGTTTCTCAACCTTGGCAACTTGAAGATGTGTGGAATTCAACTCTCAGAATTCCCTATTCAGCATGGCTGGCTGGTAATTCTACAAGTTGAAGTTCATACATCTTCAGTTGTCAGGGTTGAGAAACACTGGTCTACCTAACATACTTTTCATACTATTATCTAATGGCTGTCAGAAACAACACGGATTCAATTCAATCTTTATTGTCAATGCACAACATGTGTGCAGCGAAATTGAATGAGCCTCCATCGGTACAATCACACAAAGCACACAAACACAGAATACATTTAAATACAGAATACATCTCCAGCCTTATACAGTTGTGTTCAAAAATATGCAACCCCCACTGAAATTGAGTGTTTTGGCCAGTTTGACATTGATTTTGATC
>JAEANM010008111.1:0-17232 GCA_017656035.1 Myanophis thanlyinensis | reverse complement strand
GGAACGCGCTCCCCGAACTTGATATGGCCTCCTATACCCACCATAGTTGCCTCTCCCACCGACTGTGCTAATACAATACACTTGCCCCCCACTTGCCTCTCTCATAGTTGCCTCTCCCACTTGCTGTGCTAATACAATGCACTTGAATTGGTGGAATCTTTGCAAAGTTGGTTGCTGAAAGTCCTAAGATGACTTTACTTCCATCATACAATATATATAAGGTAGATAAAGCATGGATGAGCTAAAATGGCAAGGTTGTTTGAAGGATGCAGCAACTGAGCACGAAGTAAGAGAAGGACACGTGAGTTGCCCTTAATTGTATAAGAAGATACAATAATAAAAGAATCCTTGTAACGGTATTGGAGATGTGTTGATAGGAAATGTGTATTTTCACTAGCAGAGGATGCTTTATTGTTTGATGAGAATGAGCTATAAAAAAAATATTAGATGGATTGCAAGAGGCCAAAAGAGGTATGGATCTGAAAATTAGTGTGTCAAAGACCAAGATAGTGTTTGCCCAGGAAACGGAATGATTATAAATTACACATAAATAGTGAAAAACTAGAGTAAGCAGCTGAATCTCTGTAACTTGGTAGAATGGTTTCTAAAGATAGGAAAATGAATAGAAAAATGTTAAGACATGCGAGTGCTGGTGGAAAGTATTGGTTAGCATGTGGTTTGTTCTGAGGAAAGCCAGTCTACAGAAACAAAACCACATGTTTATAAGAATATGCTTCTAACCATTTTGTTATATGTTGCGTATGTCAAGAGAAACATAAAAGTAAGTTACACACTGTGAGAATGGTTGGTAGAACAAGGAGAAATATGTTCAGAAAAGAATGGGTGCGAAATCAATGTGGATGGAAAACAACAGTAAATAACTAGTTTAAATGAAATCAGTGAGGGAGTTCTGTCATGCTGACAAAATAAACAGGGATTAAATCAGAAGCCAAATAAAAGAAAAGAAACTGGAGTGAATGGGCCAAAAAGAAGAGGAAAATCAAGGTAGTTTTGGTCTGATGAATTTGATGAAATCCTCAACAAGAAAGAAATGAGAAATTTAAAGAATAAAAGGCAAGTTTGTGGATGGTAGAAGCAAAGAAGGGAGGCTTATGCTATGCAGAGCGAAATCATCCTTTAATTTCTTTGGCTAACTATTTCTTATTTCTCTTCTATATTTTGCACAAAATTGCTGACCTCAAAAGGGAATAGCATTCTCAGCATGTATGTAGGTAGGCAAGTAAACGTATCTTTAAAATATGTTGGTTCTAATGGGAGTGTAAAATGCCCAATTTTCTTAGCTTTCAATGAAAAACGGAGAACATTTTGCTTCTGAATTTTGTCAGTGTAACTTTTGCAGATTAATACAAAAACAGACTCAAGATTGTTCTTATATAGGCTTTTCTGATCCAACAGTATTTGCCATGGAAAGAATCCTTGCTGTGAAAAAAAAAAAGATTGTACAGAACAGCAAAGATCACACAAAGAGGTTTTTGTCGCAGAGAACCTCAACCTAATTCTTGATGGCAGAATATTAGAAGAAAGCTGGGTAGGCGGGAAAACCCCTAATATTGTTGCAAATGTCTGAAGGTTATTGATCATTACAATTCAAGGCCTAAAATTAAAATTTTAAAGAAAAAATCTGATGGATGGACAGCTGTACTCAAAGATATGCATTGAGAAATGTTTTTTTTTCCCCTCTAGCATCACAAGCTTATCCCGGATAGTTTTTGATTGACTTTTCATTCATCAAGCAAAACCTATATCTAGGGAAAGTGGAAAGGAAAGGAATATTTAAGCCCCTGTATCTTGGTTTATGTACAAATGGTGACTATTATTTCTAGAATTACACAGTGAGCTTGTGCATTATGATGTAATGACAAGTTAAATAAATGCTAACTAATCCTCTCTTCAAAAATGGAGCAACGTTGCCGCATTAAAATATTATCCTATCCGGGCTAATGCTGGCTTGTCTCTTCATTAAACAGAAACTCCCTTTAGACTTTGCAAATAATGATTGCATCCTTTATCTAATATTTGGCTTATGATAAGTAACTGATTTAATTTATTCAAAACTAATTATTTGGAGCAAGAACTCTAAAGAAGACAGGCAGGCCATAGGCAGGTTTATGAGATCAAAAGTGGAAACAAAGAAAGCAATTAGTTGAGATGAGATTGTTTAAATCAAAGGTTTGGGAATACTGTTTCTCACACCGTACTGGCTATTTCATTGGACATATATTATAAGTTCAATATTCTCTCTCAGACCTCTGAGAGCTGTACTTAGAGCCTGGCCTTAGGGAACTCAGTACATTTAGCAACTACAATTCCCAGGGTTTCTGGCAAGAAACAGAAAATGGATCTGTTACACTGACATCTTTACCAATGACAGGGAACAGAAGGTGGACCTGTTACATTGACATACCCCTCCTTCACCACCGACACAAAGAATTATTCCCTTCTTTGTGTTTGTATTTGAGGGACTGGTTTATAGATTGTCCAAGCTTAGGCTTCATTAAAACATCTTGTCAGGGGGTAAATGAATGAATATGTTCTGCCTCTGCTCACAGGTCTGCCATTAGCATTGCTAACTCTCAGAGAAAATACATGCCAGATTACAGATAATCATATCTTATGGCTCTGCCACATAGCAATTTCATTCTGAATATTAACAGGGTGGCATTTAACTAACTGCAGGCAAATAGCAACCGTACAATTTTGATAACGAAAACCATAACTGAGTGGTACCTTTGTAAAGACCACCCAAATAACACACAAGAGCATGGGCACTTTTTGAATTTTCCATAATTCTACATCAAACAAAAGATGAAAGTACACACCCCAGAGAGCCGATAATTTAATAATGAGCTTTGCAGAGGTTTGTGGCTTTTAAAAAAAAATGGATTCAGTTAATGGGAGAATTTATCCCTAATTAGTGAGAACTGGAAATTGCAAAAAGATGCCAAGGCTGTTCTTTTTCTTCAGAGTTGAAAGTTGTAAAAAAACAAAATTTAAAATGCATTTTGAAAAATAATCAATAGAGATAAACACACTTAAGTATGAGATCTACAGCATATTCTTATAAGAAATGGGAGACAGGATAGTGCACAGGAAGACTATTGTAATATGGAAATCTTCCGTTGCCTGATGGCTGTCATACAAACATCAAGTAGATTAAAGCATCCTTTCTTAGCCAAACTGGGATCTTCTGTGGTGGTCACCACAGAAATTATTAGACATTCCAATAGCATATGGAATCTCCTGAAGGATAGGTAGTCCTTGACTTACAAGACCTTGTTTAGTGACCATTTGAAGTTACAACGGCACTGAAAAAAGTGACTTATGACCATGTTTCACACTGATGACCATTGCAGCATCCCTATGGTCAAAGTTCAGAAGCTTGGTAACTGATTCATGTTTATGACGGTTGCAATATCCTGGGGACATGTCATTGTGCAACCTTCTGACAAGCAGTGTCAATGGAGAAGCCAGATTCACTGTTACTAATTTAACAACTGCAATGATTCACTTAACCACTGTAGCAAGAACGGTCGTACAATGGGCCAAAATTCCTTTAACTGTCCCGCTTAGCAACATAACCTCTGAGCTCAGTTGTGGTAATAAGTCGAGGACTACCTGCATAGAAAAAAAGAGAACCTATCTTCCATTGAAGGTTAGTAGATATCAGTCCTTCCTGTGCTTCACTGCAACAACTTAATCTGCCTTTGGTAGAGGCTGGAAATAGGGCAGAAGAAAGGGGAGTGTTCTTTTAGGACAATTAAGTTGGACAATGCTGGAATTCACAAGCTCCTTTCCTTGAGAAATCAAATGTTCTTAAGAGTTGGGCTGGTCACGATTATTTTAAGATGGAAAAGTCTGTAACTGCAGCAAAATAATAGCACCATGCACTAAGAAAAATGTGAAAGCTCACATTACAGTACTTTTGTATCTTTGATTATAGAAAAGAACTAGGTATGATATGTTGGAGAAGGGGAATATGATTGCGTTATTATTTACCTTGGAGCATATAAAATTAATTTATCTCCATGGTAGGGTTAAAATGTGTGTTAAAATGTAATATCCTGACAATTTTAATGTCTTAGTGGAAACTGCTATCACTAAATAACATAACTCTGTGATCAAGCCAGTTAAAATAATGTGGCTAATAGAAGACTTTCCCACAGTAGAGTAGAAAAGGAAACTGTCCGTATTGATCAAGGATGCCCTTGGCGTTGTCAACCTACGCTATTTGACAGTGCAAATCTGTGTTTTCCACATATTAAAAACAGACACTTGCTTTGGCAACTGTTAGGAGAAAATTTCCTTTGCAAATGTCCTGATTGAACTGAAGACATTATTCAATGCCAGTCAAGTTTGAAGCTGTGACCCAGAAAGTAATTAACATGCCAGTTTTCACATTCTTTTTGAATCCAATCCCTTTCCCTCCCTTCCTTCCTTTTTCTTCTGATAACATGAGCATGTACAAGTGATCTGTTACCTCTATGCTATTTGCATAATGAACTCTAGCAGCATATCAGACTCCAAGGTGTATCTTTTTGTCATATTCTTCCTTTTACTCACTGTGTGGTTTGCCCATCCTATGTATCCAGATAGATATCAGAAATGAAGACTGAGGTTATCAGCATCACATAAATGCTATCATGTTATTTCTATTTATTTCATTTTAGTTTCAAAAAATTTTTTATACCACCCCCCTCCCAAGGGACTCGGGGCGGTGTACAGCCATTTAAAAGCAAAACAGATAGAAATGTTAAAATATAATTAAAAAGATTAAATTGGTGGCCCAAATTATAAAAGTTAAAATTTTAAAAATTTAAAATTTAGATAATTGAATTTAAAAAATTTTTAAACCCCGTTAAGTATTAGGCTAGACCAGCTTGATGAAATAAATGGGTCTTTAATGCACACCGGAAGGTCTGTAGGTCTGTAGTGGTCCAAATCTCCGGGGGCAGTTTGTTCCAAAGGGAGGGTGCCCCCACAGAGAAGACTCGTACCCTTGGGGCTGTCAGACGACATCGTTCCAACAATGGAACCCCGAGGAGGCCTTCCCTGTGGGAACGCACTGGTCGGCTGGAGGCTGACAGTGGCTGTTATAGCCGAAAACCCAGTCCGATTCGGTTAAATAATACTCGAGAAACGGGGTCCGTTTGGATGACTGCGAGGGGTCCCATTTATTTCAAACCGCGAGTAAAACTCACGATGCTGGATGTCAATCAAGTAAGCGGCAAAGCTACAGGGAAGCCGCGGCTTTTATATTTGCCGCGACTTCAATTTCCCTCGCTTCTCATTGGCTGGTGAGCCAGCCAATGGGAATCAACGTTCCGACAGCCAATCAGCTGTCAGGTCGTCATTCCGCACATGCGCAGTATACAACAGTGGCAACAGGCGGTCCCGTAAGTACCCGGGTCCCAAGCCATGGAGCACTTTAAAGGTAAGCACCAACACCTTGAATCGCACCCGAAAGGCCACAGGAAGCCAGTGCAGCTTGCGCAGGAGAGGTGTAACCCTTGCTCAGTAACAAATAATTTTCAAGTAAGAAAGTTCTTGATTTACAGGGGCGAGTGTCATCCCAATCAGATCTGACATATAGTTGGCATATAACTGGCAAATAGTTCCTACTCCATAAGTAGGGATAAAGAGGATACAAAAGAAAACAATGTTATTATATAACAGAATAATTAAAATTGTCTATGTAATAGCCAAAAATGAATCACATTCAGTGAGACGCATACACGATCATTATATAATATGGTGTAATTATAAATACTAGAATTTGAATCTGGAATAAGATTTTAGTAGATATTCAGTCTCTAAGATGTCCAATTCTTTGTGACCCTACGATCCATAGCACAGCAAGCCCATCTATCCACTGCTGTCTCCCAGAACATGTTCACTGTGTCAATGACACTATCTAACCAGCTCATCATTTGCTGTTCCTTCTCCTTTTGCTTTTAATCATCAGGGTCCAAATTCAAGAGCTTTTCCAATGAGTCCTCTCTTCTCATTAGCTGCCCAAAGTATTTGAGCTTCAGCTTCAGTATCTGTTCTTCCAAAGAACAGTCAGGGTTGCTTTCTCTTAGGATTGACTGATTTGATCTCCTTGTAGGCCAAGGGATTCCCAAGCATCTTCTCCAACATCATAATTTGAAAGCATCAATTTTACATTTCCTTTATCCTTTCTGAGCTTGGTTATTTGCTTGTAGATGTTTTGTTACCTAAGTAGGCAACATCATTGGTCCTAGAAGGCAGATGGGGTTGGTATTTGTTTACACATAGTTGCTTGTCCTGTTCATGTTGGTGGGAGAGTTAGATAGTTCCTTGATTAGCATGTTTGTCTTCAGATTCAGATTCAACTGTCCCTAGAAATAGCTGGGTAGGGATAGCTGTGAATGTACTCGTCTGTATGTGTGTTAATGTGTTACATGAAATTATTTAAGGAACTGAATGTAATGTAAATGTAGATTAAAAATACATATCCGAAGTCACTTTTTCCAACTATACCAAAGCACATGTATGCATGCTATCACTCTTTTGTTTCAAGCTGTACCTCTGCAATTAACTGTGATTAAATATCACAGTTAAAAGTCTTCCCCCATGGCTGAGTCCAACTGCTATCTAGCCATCTTTGACCTTGGAGAGCCTCTATGAAATTTGCTGTTTCATGGCCCAATTTTTATCTGGTCTTTATTGCCTTTGTCCATAGTCACTGCTGATGAAGCAATGCCTAAGAGTTTGCACAACTTAAGGCTACTTTTTTGTTTTTACGCTAACCCAGGAATAGCTAACAATAACTTATAGTCTGTCTCAGCTGAGGAGACGATTAAGGAATTTCATTGAGGAGAAACATATTGCTATGGTTTGTTTGTGCCATGACAGGGTGCAAGCAGGAAATGTCCTAGAAATGGTATGAAGAAAACCACTTATATTTATAGCTAATATCTGAGAATCTGAATGAAGGCATTCAAAGATCTTCTTTTCCTTGTCTCTGTTCTTAAGGTAATATTCTTTCTCGTCATGGATAAAGTTTGTACAGCAATTATTAATGGTGGTTAAGGTGTTGGACTAGGCAAGGTGAGCCCCAAGTTCAGGTTGACCATCAGCCATGGAAATTCACTAATTTTGGGCACATCATTCTTTTGTCTTGTGAGAAGAATGGAAGTGACTAGAGACTTGAATCACAATCTGATACTGGAGCCAGGGCAAAAACAAATGATGCCAACCCAGGGATTTTAATCCAATACCTACATGAAGAATGAGAGACATTTTTAAAACTTGGGCTGGATGAACAGTTTAGGCTTCCCACTCACCAGTCAGAAATCCTGATCCAAGCTGGGGTGCCATATGCTTACAATTAAGTCAATAAAATTAGAAACTGGAACAGCCTG
This sequence comes from Myanophis thanlyinensis, assembly GCA_017656035.1. Lineage (NCBI taxonomy): Eukaryota > Metazoa > Chordata > Lepidosauria > Squamata > Homalopsidae > Myanophis > Myanophis thanlyinensis. The sequence continues at coordinate 9,826 of JAEANM010008111.1, read as the reverse complement.
GCATGCTATTTACATATAGTCTAGTTTAGCTCTTAGATGTGCATCAAAGTGCTTCAATTCACATAATTGTGGCTCCCCAGTATTCCATTGTTTTTCTCAGAGTGACTGACTCATTCTATTACTATGGGATGAAGATGTGTCTTTTATTTATTTCTTTTTGCACTTTAGCCTTTTACTTTCTCAATCCTTCCGGTCTGTTCCTTTAGAAAAGAAGATGACTCCCAGGGCATTAAACTCTTGCCTGTAAACTGGTAAGTTTATTATTTCTTTCATGATGGACAGAATAGGCAGTATATAAATTGAAATAAGAATGATAAATGATAAATTAGTATTAACAAGATCAATTAAAAAAACAATGTGATGTGGAAGAACTAAATAAAGAGAGAAAAATATATTCACTAGCTTGCAAATGCACCAAACAATTTTGAGGGGCTGGGGGGAAAATAGCGCAGTAAAATTGCATGTGTTTTATTACTGCATATGTGCATGGAAGGAGGCCCTCATGCCAGGCCCTCACTGCCCCCAACAATCACAATCATATAATTTTTCTCACATTTATACCATGTGCTGATGGCATCATATGTTCTGTTTCTTCTACTATATCTATATGGACAGGACATGTTTAATAGTTGCCACTGCCTTAACATCTGTTGTCATTTAGCTGCCAACTAGTTAACATCTGTTCCTCTGGCTGCTGACATGTCAGCCACCCACACCACTTTGCTTTCCACTGTTGATATTTTAAGTCTGATATTTAAGCCAGAGCACTATGTGCAATTTTCCTGTGTGGTTTCTTAGCCCACGAATCCAACAGTGAGTCAGAAACCATTTTCCCTCAAGCACCACTGCTCTGGTCACCATCCAGTTCCAGTCTCTCCTTTGATAATTTCAAGGCGGAAGTGAAAGGAATTTCTTTAATCCATCAAATAATAATTTCTAAAATATATTTTGTATAACTAAAAGACAAAGGATTGGGTTAGTTTATTTCACTTATTGTTTAGCAGAAAGACACGCTGCTATGATTTGCCATGTAGGTCTAATGTAGATACGTTGTATTGCAAATTATTTGATATAATTTTGAAAATTTTAATATGGAGAAAAAGAGCCCAATATAAAAATAATTTAGAGAGGAAATTACTACATTCTAAATTATCCTGTTAGAAAAAAACCACAGAGAATTCTGAAAAATCTTTACTGTTGTCAGTAAATGTGAATAAATTTGTAGCCTCAAATTGTGGTTCCTATTTGGTTTCTTCAAAAATTTTGAACCTGTGAACATGCCATCAATTATCTAATTGATGATTTATGAAGCTGCATTTCAATACAAAGTCCAAGCTTGAAAAAAAGAGTATCCTAGATTGAATGGAATATTGTATACTAGAGAAGATTGAAGAACTGTTTAAAGAATACATTTGGATTAAAATAATTGAGTAGGTGATTTATGAATATGATACAAAGAAATGGGGACAATCATTTTCATCATTATTTCCAATGATGATTGATTATGTGCCAATATTAAGTCAGTATCTGCTCTTAGTAACCAGATTGATACATGTTGTCCATTATAATTTTGTCTCTTACCTGGTCTTTTAGGTTTTTCAAGTGTGTTCATTGCCATTGTAACTGAGTCCATCTGCTATGTTGTTGGCTATCTTCTTTTTTTTTCTTTCTTTCCATCTTTCCCAGCATTAGAGCCTTTTCCAGAAAGTTTGGTAGTTGCATAATATATCCAAATAGGATAATTTGTGTTGTTTAGGCATCAAGTAAGAACTCAGGCCTGGTTTGTTTGGTGAACCATTTGGTTTTTTTTTTCCTTCCAACGTTTAAAAGCATCAGTACTTTTCCTATGCAGCTCTTTCAAAGTCTTCATTGTTTCCATTAACTTACTTTTTTCTGTCTTTTCATAATCTTTAGAAAAACTTTAATTTCAGGGTCATGGAATAAAGAAATTGGAATGATTGATCTTAGTGGTGATTGCAATATGGTAATATGAACATTAGAGAAAAATAATGTCAGCAGTCATCATTAAGAAAAATGTTTGGTTTTCTCCAGAAAATAAAACACTGCTATGAGCAGCTGAATATCCACTTTCATTAATGAACTCCATTAATTCACTACATTTAAATTTCAGGATGGAAACATCTTTCCAGGAAAAAATAATAATAATCTCCAACCTGTAATTCTTCAGGTGTGTGAACATTTCCCATCTTCTAGAGTCATAGTTCATCAACATCAGCTTCAGGTCAAATTGTTAGGTTCTAAAGAATGTAAGGAATGCTGAAGGAAATAAATCCTGGAAACCACTGGAAGTAATTTTATCATCTATAGGATCTACCAAGAACTGGTGGTATTTGCAAAAATTACTTTCTTTAAAACCTGACAAATGAACTTGAGGCATATCTTAGTTAGATATTATCCATATCTAATTATTATGTCTATCTTTCAACAAGCTCAGAATACATATTAGAAATTATCTTCAGAACAACTTTGTAAGATAAATTGGACTAAGGAATGGTGATGTGACTCCCACCATTCAACGGTGCAAGAATAATTAAGTATTTAAATAAGTCTTCCTGGATTATTCTGGGTTTAATTCCCTTGGCAGATTTATTAACACTTGTCTAATGCTGTCCTACAGTACATTTTAAGGGTATTCAAATTTTGAATATTTTGAAATTTTAATGTTAATTATGTAAGGAGACAGTGATCAAGTGTGTGTGCAAGAGAGGGGGGGAGGGCGGGAGGGAAGGAAGGAAGGCAGGAGATTAAAATTGTGCTAGCCAATATCATAATATGCTTCAGCAGAGCTGTACTGCCTTCAATCTCAGGCTTTTTTCCCATTAACAGCCCTATGGAAAAAGCCCTGATGAGCTTTTATATAAATGCTAATACTAGCATCTTATTACTAATAACATTAATACATGTCATTCATCTGATACTGAAGATAGTGGATAATAGAAGTGAGTTACATTTTCAACTGAAAGCAAAGAGTATCTGGGAGCTTTACCTCACTAGTCATGTATTTGAAACGAAATTCCATCTCCCAAAAGACGAAAATGGAAGTTCTTGACCTAGTTATGGTGAACGGCATGAATGTAGCAAAAGAGAAGGATTGTAGTTTGGTTATCGTTAGTGTGAAAATTGAGCAGAGATGATGAAGAAAGTGGAACTATGTTGGGGTACATTTTATACAACAGCAACAATAATACTGAGAGAGAGAGAGAGAGAGAAACCAATAGATAATAATGATTTGAAGTTACCTAGGCAATATTTTGCAAGATATGACCTGGGATGTTAAGTACTGATGAGTTCCAAGCTGCCATCAGCGCAGACAATAGTGCTGGTGCTATCCTAAAATGGAAAATATAGTACCTCTTTCCTGTCCCAAGGAAGTTCAAAAGCATGAAATACATGGAGGTTGCAAAGATTGATGTTTTGGATCTATGACAGAAGAGGAAAATATTCGGCAGTGAAAATACCATTTTTCCTATTGGAAATCAGTCTTATTTCAGAACTATAAGTATGGTAAAGCAAGTTGTTTTGAAAAGCATTTAATCCCTTAAGTAAATGCTGCACCATTTACTTAATTATGGACCGAAGATAAACCTAGAAACAATATCAAAAATGATGTATTATTGGGCAGTGGAAATGTATAAAAATCTGGCTTCTTAATTGTATTGCTTATCATTATTTTAGTGTCTTTGGCCAGAAAACTTTACTCCCACCCCACTTGTTTTAGAAGAGTTAGATAAGAAAAAAAATGTTAAGACCTTACTGACTATACAGTGGATCTTGTTCCAAGAAAGTTCAACAGTGGCCAATAACCACTTTGACAATTTTGTAACTTTAGTAGCTTGAATGCCATAATAAGAAGAGTGAATGATTAAAAACACAAAGTTATTGCTACATCCTCTCCAGAAAGAATTATTAGTAAAGGCAGGAAATGTTCTGGCTAAATGCAAACAGATTTCTATTAAAGTATGCCGGAAAGATGTCATTAGTTAGTGGTTGCAAATTACCTAGGAGGTGTCCTTGATGCCCTGCTATAACAAGAATCAAGATGGCTGCTTTCTTAAGGGAAATTGATTTCTCTCTACCCTATATGAAAAACCTTCGCAGCAGCAACAATTATCCCTGTAATGTTCAGGGCCCTAAGGAGGGCTCCTTCATTTGCTCACTCATCTGGTATGGCTCCTGTTCGACAGACAGACAGACAGACAGACAGACAACATGCTGCAAAAAAGATCACACTGATGGTGCCCAAGGCATCAATGTCACTGTCTGCTCTACTTAGGTGTTACTGAGGGTTACTTTCTAATTTCTGCTAGCAAACACTTGTAAATTAGATTATTCTGAAGATATAATTATTCAGAAAGGCCCCTTTTATACAGTGAGTTAAACATAGTTGAATCAAGCTACAATAGCATGAGGAAAATTGTATTGCAAATTTTCAAACTGAATACCCTGCTATACTTTGCGATGAGATGAAAAATTGACTGAAAAATTATCTTCCAGTTTGTTGAGGTGTGATGAAGATGTTGAGTACGTCTTCTCAATTTAGGATTCATTGCATTCTATCAGAAGGTCTGATCCATTTTTTAAGAGACACAGAGAACTACCACTTGAGTTAATACTTACTAATATGCAGCAGGACTGAATTAGTTGCACACAAAAAAGGGGAAATACATTTGTACAGTAACAGCCACTTTTTAGTTAATGTTAACAAGTGGTACTCTAAACAGAACATTGTAGCTTGAGAGTATGAAGTAGGAACTCCATGTAACACGGCTATAATGCAGATCTTAAGTCCAGCCATGCACTTAACAGCAGCAAACATGGATATGCTCTTTCATAATATGAAAGATGTGCATGAATAGAAGACGGCAGGATCCAATAAGCTATGCTTTCACCAAGTCTCTTCAAGGTGAAGCATTATAATGTGATGCACTCAAACATTTTTCCAGAGGCTCATACAGTCACATTCTGGTAATCTGCCTATTGTTTCTGTTTAATTTTTCTGTCCATCTTTAGGGAAGATCTAGTCAGGCGGAAAACATGGACCTTTGGATTATTTAATGCTAAGAACATCTCTAAACTGAATATGTGCAGATGGTGTTGGGCACAGCAGGGTGAAAATGTGATTCTGTTGCATCAGCTAAGAAATACATAGTACTCCCATTGTCCTTCTCCAAGTAGGAAACAGAAATGTTGAAACTGGACCAAATGGTTATATTGACATTGGTGGTGTAACTGGTAGCTGGGGGATATGGATTGCAGGAATTCCAGTTCCTAAAGCATTAAAGGAATTTGGAAGTTTACTTGTGCGGTCTGTCTTCAAAAATCAGGCATCCCATATGCAATACTTGCTGAGTTCCCCAGAGAATCTGCACTTCTATTTAACTGAAATAACACAGTTCTTTCAATCATAGACTCCTAAATGGGGTGAGGACTCTGTAACCACCTGACTAGTGTTTTTAATACACTTTGGATGAAGAGGCATAACTTCTGGACCACAGATGTTAAGGCAGTAATTTTCATAATCAGTGGAACACATTTTGTGCTCATGTTAGGATATGTCTAGAAATACAATTCCAGATCTAAGATGGGTGAACAAGTCTAGAAGACTTAAAAATGGTCTCAGTCATATACAACAAAACTTTACTAAAAAGCGAAATGAAAATCTTTCTATAGAATGAACAGTACCATCCTCTTTCATGTCTGTCACTCCTGTGCAACAATTCAGACTCCCGCAAGATCAGATTTCAGTTCATAATTATTTCCAGATTGATTGATCTATTTCTGGTTCCTCACCAATTCATTTGAAATTGAAACAAATCTAGATTTTCCTTTTGGATCGCTATGTCTCTGTAGAGGAGCTTGTAGAGATTGTCCTCATTTAATGACTGTTCATTCAGCAAGCATTCAAACTTCAACAATGCTGAATGAATGGTACTTGCAATTGGTCCTCAAACTTACATCAGCCACCAGCCCAGCAGTCATGTGATCATGGTCCAGGTGGTTAATGCCCAGCTTGTAATTATGATGTTGCAGTATCCTGCAGTCACCGGATTACCACGTGCAAGCTTCTTTGCTTGCTTCCTACAATCTGGGAAGACAACAGCAGGTTGCAAATAATGACCATGTGGCATTCTCACTTAACAATGGTGTGGGATTTGGCATATAGAAGTGTAAATGCAAGGATGCTGTTCCTTCCTTCCTTCCTTCCTTCCTTCCTTTCTATTCCTTCATGACCTGTACTTCTTGAGGTGAGAGACTGATTAGATTATTTTCTTTGCCCTCTCTGTTGATTAGCTTAAAGAAGTACTCATTGACTTGGTCAAGTGGTTCAACACTCAACTTCCCACAATGTGTAAATCTAGTGTTTTATATATAGTTCCCTCTGTCTGAAAGATGCTGTCTCAATTGTTAATCCAAATTAACACTCAGCTGGCATAACCCTGAATGAATGAAACATGTGGTTATCTGATCTACACACATATACCTGGTTTCTTCACTGAAAATCATTCAGTTGGACATGAAGTGGTATACTTATAAAACTAAGCAGAAAAGCCTAGTGTAAGAATATGGCACCACATATTAAAGACTGTATGCTTAAATTTGAAAGATTAATCATCATGGATTAATCTTGGGCACAAATTTTTTTGTGTACATGAGCAAAAATTTCTCTTTGGCTCCCAATATAGGACAATGTTTTATTTATGCAGGTGCAAAAAGGTATGACATATATGCTGACTTACATAAATGCAAGTCTTTAACTTGGAAATCATACAGCAATGTCCCTGTTTTTTTTAAGAAGCCTGTAAGGTCTGGTCATGAAGGTCAACATATGGAATTGATTTAAAACATTATTCAAATGAGACTGCAGTGCCACTCATTTCTTACTTTCTCCCAGTTGCATAGTAGAGGATTACTGGCACATTGCATCAGAAGTTTTTGAGTTTAGTCCTCACTGAAACAGGAACTGTCACAGAAAAGTACACTCTTCAGTTGCAAAAACTTTTTTTCCAACATGGTGTCCTCTAGACATGTTACAACTCCCAGAATTACCAGTTGAAAGGTATCAAATGTGAAGAAACTACATCTAAAACGAATCAATGAACATTGCCATTCCTTTTTCTATGTAGATGATAGCTTTTGCTTTTCTATACAGTTTAACTGCATTATTCTTGAAGTATAATTGAATACAGTAATGTGACATTTTCTTTAAATGCTTTAAAACTTTAGCCTATAAAATCCTTCTGCAGAGGGCTTAGCATGCTTGTACTAATTTGAAGCATCCAGGTTAAATATTAATAAGGCTATTCACAACCAGCAATGTGGATTAGGAACACTCAACTTTCAACATACAGGCACTATTCTATATACAAAGTTAAGTTTCGCTGTCACAAACAAACCTGTCTGCAATTCAAACCTAGAAAGTTTGAAAATTAGCAACACATTGCATATGTACAATTGTTTGGACTTGATAACAAAATGGACTCACCAACAGCCTGTTGGAACATGACCTGTTCTTAAATAGTGTACATCAATACCTTATTCACTTTTCCATTTTTAGGAAGCAAAGTCTTCCTAATGTCCACAAAGCATTTTTTTCAAATGCTCAAATTGTGTAAAGAGATGTGTTCTTGTACACAATTACCTTTTACTTCTAGTACCTGCTAATTCTCAGGTTTACTCATTGACAGAAAATCTTGAAGGGCTATTCTGTCCATACATTGCTCACAAATTGTAGCTATTAGTTCTCAAGAATTCAAGCTAATATGTGTAGATAGTAGATAGTATTGATCCTCTGGGTTTCCTAGTCTTGGGAATCACAAAACAGAAAGATTCAGACATCGTGTCCTTATTTTTCCACCACAGTCACACACATCTTTATATGTGGACTTATACTAAGGAGTCTTGAAGTTACTCCAAGTGTTACATTTGAGAGCCAAAATGGACCTTTTCCAGTCCCATTTCTGATCATAAATTACTGTGTAACTGCATTCATTGTTGGTATAATAATTAAAGTCAACAAACCGTTTCCAGATAATTAATTTCATGCTTAAATATAGCCATATTATAAATACAGATCCAATAATATAGAGTCCAAATGTAATTATGGGAATGTGTAATACAATAGCTTCATTTTCTATTGAGAAAAATGTGAAATAATTTTACCTGACTAAACAGTGCCTCTTAGGCTATCTAGGGGAAAAAATAAGAGTCTTTGACAGTTGAAAAACTGGTAGAATAGTAATGTGATTTTAAAAACTGAGTTATTTCTTAATTTAAGCTTCCAAGGACATGGGCATTTATAAAAATGTATACAGCACTGAAAAAAATGTTAAATGGAAAAAAGATCTGTTGATTTATTAATTTAAATTACTATATTAAAAAAAATAAGGTAAAGGAGATCTAAATACAATGCATAAATGTTATATGGTCAGTGTAACCACTTCCTAGTTTTAGAAATTTTAATCAGTTCAGTATGATTGACTGATTGATTGTGTCACCAAGTCAAGGTTGACTCTTAGTGACCAAATAGATAGATTTCTTCATGGTGATCTTTCTAGTCCTTCAAGTCTTCCAACAATGCACAAATAGCTGCTGAATCCATCCACCTTGTTGCTGGTCAATAGTCATCCTCTTCTTGTGTTTCCTTCCATTTTCTCCAGCATTGGAACTAAGAGAAGAGAACTAAGTCTTCATATAATATGTTCAAAATAGGATAATTTGAGCTTGGTCATCAGTATCTTGAGATACAAATGAGAACTCTGTGTCAATTTTCTCAATGCCCCATTTGTTTGTTTCCTTGGCTGATCATGGCATTTTCAGGAGTTTTCTCCAACACCAAAGATCAAAACTGTCAAATACTCTTCCTATCCTGCTTCTTCAAAGTCTACCTTTCAGTTCCATAGATGTCACAAGGAATACCATGGCTTGCACTTTTCTGATCTTTGGTGGCAAAAACATCCAAATATGTTTTCCTAGACCTTCATGGCTATACCGCACTGTGAAGTGCTAATCTTAGATGTATTTCTTGACTGCTTGTTCCTTTTCTGTTGATGGTTGGTCCTAAAGGATAGACTATACAGTATCTATTACTTCAGTATCTTCATTGTCAGTTGTTATTAGTGTCATTCCTTCCATCTTTGTTTGATCTTCTCAGTTACTCTTAGTCAGTTACTATTTGTCAGTTGGCCTCCTTTAGCGTATCAGTTTGAGGATAGAAACTCAGAATTTTTTTAAAAGTCTTTCCTCAATTTTCCATGTCTGTTTTTATCTTCAGTCTCTTTTGTGATGCTGTAACACTGCTTCTTGTCTCTTCTAACAATTCTATCAAATTCTTCTTTCCTGAGACTGTTGCCTTTCTTAAGTTTGGCTTCTCTCTCTTTTTTTTTTTAGCAATTTTCAGAGTTTGCTGACATCCAGTTTGCTTTATTCTTTTGTAGTCTCCTTTCATATTCATCCTTAACAACTTGTATAAATTCATTCCATTTATTCTGGTTCCCTACCAATGAGATTCAAGGGTACAAAGTGATTTTTGATGTTCTCCTTGAAAGTGGTCTGTGCTGTGAAAAATTAGTTGGTTTTTTATCTTAACTTGGAGCTTGCACATGAGCAGTTCATAATCTGCTCCACAACTAGTATCTGCCTTTGATGCTAAAACTGAGCTCCTCCTTTTAGGACTAATACAATCAATTTGATTTCTATATACTCCATGTGGTGATGTCCATGTATAGAGATTTGTCTTTTTATCTGCTGTGAACCACCCCGAGTCCTTGGGGAGATGGGGCGGTATATAAATATGATAAATAAAATA
>JAEANM010008110.1:0-14557 GCA_017656035.1 Myanophis thanlyinensis | reverse complement strand
ACACACACACACACACTATATATCTATAAATACATAGAAATTCAGAGGATCATCATGCATTCTTGATTTCTCAGTTTTAAACATTTGCTAAATATTCCATTTATTTGTATGCATGCTCTGTTTCCATTATATATTTTTCTTACCGCATTCAGCGTCCAAATTGAAGAAACTTCAATTTCTTATTCAGTTAAATTATTGAATAATTCAAATCTATTTACTTTATCATGCTGTTTTGCAATAAATATTCCTTCTCGCTGTTCATGCATTTCTCAGTGACCTGCTGAAGAGCAAAAACCTGGTCTACAAATTCCAAGCCAAACATAAAGCACTTCCCATATTTTACTCATTGTCACCTCATGAAGGAAGCCTTAACAACCCAAATTCCTTGTAGTTGTTGCATTCACACTTGCTGCCATTCCCTTTATATTGAGAAACAATAACAGATGCATACTTCGCATTTACATTAAACAAATTGTACAACCACTCTATCATATTTTAACATTTACCAGTATCTAGTTAAGCCATCTACACCTGCAACCTCACTCTTTTTCAACACTCACAGGATCAATTACTTCCTTTTTCAAGAGAATCAGCAAAGCCAGTCTTCAAACATTTCTGAAAGGCCAAGAGAGCAGGTACCCATCTCACTTCTGGGATGAGAATGGTACAAAGGGCAGTGAGTTAGTTAATCAGTTCTTCCACTGAATTTGCAGACTTAATTTTCAAAAAGATGATAGATGTTATTAGTTAGCTAAATAATTAGCTCAAAGGTATTTTATGTAAACTGAATAATTTTTTTCCCATGTGCTATTATGGTATAATGGTATAAATATGGTATAAATCAAGGCTGCCCTACTGTTCAGATCAATTCAGGCAATTATTTTATTTCCCACAACATTTGGGTGTTTCCACAACATTTTTAACACTTCCGTTTACTGTTGCGGTGTTTCAGAAGTATTAGAAAATCTTCGAGATTTCAAAATCAATTTTTATGTAGCAGTAGATTGTGGATATTATTTGAAAAATTGGATTTTGGCAACCATATTTGCATCACTTCTAAAATCCTCCCTTCAACACTGCTGCAGATTCAAAGCTGTGTAGCAGAGGCACTTGAAACACTTCCTCTTAATTCAGAGATGAAAATGATATTAGATATAATTACGAAGCTATTATGAAGTCTACTGAGTTTTATGGTATATATATTCATATAGATAATATGAATAATTCACAACATTAAAGAGAAATAAACAAAAGTGGTATTTACTTTGAAAATGTATCTGGCCGTGTTCTTTGTAACATAAGATATCAAATAATGTGCTCTGTATCTCTAATGAAGGAAAAGAGAGCAATTATTAAAAAAGGAGTTTTGTAGCTCAGGGTTGGCTGGTGGTAGTAGAAACACTGTATGGCAGGTATTTCACAGCAAGAAGGGCAGGGTCAAAAGTCGGGCACTGCTGGAAGCTTTGAGGAAGGAAGAAGGGAGACCCCTTCCTACTTACATCAGTGTGGGTGCCTCAAGACAAGCTATTCCCTTCTCTCCTTCCCTCTGTTTCTACCAATTCTTTCAAAAGCAGCACTTCTTCTTAGGAATTTTCAGTGAATAACAAAGATGTGTTGTGTTGATATTTGCCCGCGGTCCAGGCCACTTCTTCTGAATCATTTTTGCCCCATGCACTGCTCTCCAAAATAATAAATAAACTGCATGCAGCAAGTTTTTGATGTCTCGGAACTTATAAAGTGAAAGGGGGGGAATAGCCCTTGGTCTTTTGTTAAGGTCACAGCCCATCATGTCCATCACCAAAAGCATTCAGTTACTCCTAAAATTGAGGAAAAGATGTCACTTCTATCCTTTAAACAATTAATCTTCCCCTTCTTTATGATACAGAATTAATCTTTTTAGCTTGCATTAATATTATCTCTATCTATGTTTTCTCAAGTGAAAAGAGATTGTAACTGGAAGCTGATAGTGCTAACACTTTTTTTTTTCAACTTTCAAATAAGCACAGCTTTTTCTAGGAATTCTATTGTCTTTCTATTATTTTCCCTTTATACTTAATATCTAAAAACTAATTAATGTTCTCTAAACAATAACGTATAAAAGATAAAGTGATACGTGCATGGATTGGAAGCCATCTTAGACATAATCTTTTCCAGCCGTGTGCCCATTGCAGGAATTCATTTCAATTATTACATTTAATACAAATACAATTCACACATACAAAATAGCAAACTTATGGCTTGGAAGTGCTACTGTAGAGTAGGACTTGGCCATTGGCAAAAAGCTGAATACAAGCCAGCAGTGTGAGATAGGGCTGCATTCAAAAAAGCACTATATCTAGTTATATTTTAACGTGTAAAAGCAAAAAGTTGAGGTTGAAGTGTTTCTCTTATACTGTGCTAGGAAGAGTTGGAAATCAATGTCCCCTTTTCACTTTTTCTCTTCCCTCTTATATCTCACATCCCCTTTTCCCCATTCCTTTTTTCTCCCTTAATTCTCTATTTTATGTTATTTTATTGTATTTTACATAATAAAATAAAAATGATAAAGACAAAAAAAATTATGTGAAATCCTCATTTCCCTTTCTTTTGAACAATTATGTGCCACCACATTTCCAGAAGGATATTGACATATTACAGTAGGTTAGGTGGAAATATAGTATAGGGAGTCACTATCTTATGTCTGAGAATATTTACCCACATAGTAAAGGTTGTATTACTATTGTTCTTCTCATCTTCACTACTACCTCCTCCTATTATATTACATTGTCGTTTATATGTACACTAAGAGCTTATGCACTGGAGATAAATTCCTTGTGTATCCAATCACATTTGGCCAGTATTCTATCTTCTAGGAGTAACTCTATGAGGACAAACTGAAGAATGTTTAGTGGTTCGATCTGGAGACAGAGTAGTAAAATGATGCATGGTTTCAGAGTTTAGCTACATAAAAAGATACTTAGGGACAATGGTCAATAACTATTTTCTATGGCTATTTGAAGATTAGGATAACGTTTGGGCTAAACTGTTGACTGCTTTTTTGTTTTACATATATATTATGATCAGATATTGGGACAATTTGATTATCAGATAGAGATCTCACCTGGAATATTTGTTTACTTAATATAATATTAAATAGAGATGGGAAAGCTTATAACTATTTGTAGACCCATTATATAAAAGGGAGGAGAATTTATCAGGTTTTTTTTTTCCTTCTCAGCATACAGACAATGGATTCTATAAGTTTAATGTTAAATTTATTTGATCTTTAGCTTATATTTTTCCTTTTTGTACACATTTTTTTCTTTTTTGTTGTTAATGTTAGATGCATGGTTTTTTGTTTTACACTTTATTCTTGCTGATAATTACACACACACACACATATTTATACATACATATATAACATATGCAGGTCTAGGTTTATTCGGGTCTTTTCCCGTGTAAATTTGAGAATCTCTTCGCAACATTTGAATAAACCTAGACCTGCATACCTGCACCCGTGAAAATCTATGAAAACATATATAACATAATATACATGTATGTATGTATGAAGCATTTTCTATGGCTACTAAACATAGAATCATAAATAATGGGTATAAATTGCAGTTTCAATCAAATATAAGGAAGGATTTTCTAATGGTAAAATGTATGCAATTTTTACCCCTGATACTTTGGGTGATCCTTATCCCTAGCTTTACTTATGAATATTGTGGGTTCTTTATTACAGGAGGTGTTTGAGAAAAGGATGAACAGAAAACGTATTGAGAATGGTGTAACTGGATTTCCTGCACACTGCAGAGGGTTGGACTATATGGTTCTTTCTATCATTCTATATTGGAGTGTTTTACTTTATAATTTAAAAGAAATGGAGCTCTAAAAGTTATGTTTCAAGATTAAAACTCACTTTAAGATGGATTGGGAGAAAATGTTCGCCTATAAAGTTTGTGGTGTATTTTCAGTAGTAAAAATAAATAAATCACTTAGGCTGACCATTTAAAAAAAAAATGATTACACAGTTGCCATGAATGCTCAGCAGAATTCTAACCATATTTATTCAGAAAATTCACTTTGAAATCTATGAGATTTTCTTTAATAGCGACTTACTGCTATGCATGCTTTCTTAGACATAGCTCTTGCGATAAGGCATCCTTTTTAAAAAAAATTATGTATGAATCAATCCTTAGGCTCTGAAATGTTATAAAATTTTACATCTGTTATTAAATCTGTGATAGGAAAACTTCCCTGACCTACAAACAGTAAGAAACTGGATAACAATAAGAATCAATAGATTAAGACTAATCTAGCTGCTCCTTATTTTACGGGAAATTACAGGAATATAGCAGGGGTATTTTGCCTGCTCTCAAGAACTCACTGAAAAAAATCACTTTGCCTTCACTTCCCATTTATAAGACAAAGAAAACATTGAATAATTGTTATGGGGCTATTTCAAAAGACAGAACTTTGAGGTGAGAAACCATTTAAACATTACACTCATACTGATCGGTTCTCTCAAGCAAAAGTCATATAATTAAGATTTCCACGAGACTGGAAAAATATATGCTTTAATCCCACTTGTTTTCTTGTCATATCTAGTTTCAGTTTTAGAAATATTCAAAAGGTAATACTGGATTCATCTAGTAATGGGGATACATGGCTATCCACATTTTGCATTGGTCTATCTAGCATCCTTTAAAATTACTTATGCTAAGAAGAACTGCAGAGATTTGTAGCTTAGCCATATTGGATTAATGTAATTCCCCATTCTATATAGAGAGTTAGAGAGACTAAATATCCCTACATGTAATGTGTATGTGTGTAGCTTTCTCAGTTAGTCTTTCAGAGAGGTTGAGACTTTAACTCCCAGCATTTCCCAGCAGACCATATAATAAAATTCTTGCTCACAGGGAATTCTGGAATCCAACTTTGGCACATTAAAAGGGCACCAAGGAAGACTGATCTAATAAATCATGATCAGAGAATGCAGGTCTTCTACATTCTACTCTCACTTGTAAAAATCTATCAACTGTTCATAATAACCCTCAGGCAGGAGACTGGCTTAAATTCTTTTTTTTTGTTGTTATTGTTGTTGATTCCATGATTCCTTATATTTTTATAGTCCATTTATAGGGAATGGCATGGTGGATTAGAGATGAAGATGTTCACCTCTCACTTGGAAGGTTGAGAGTTCAACCCTAGACAGTGATAGATGTTTCTCTATTATCAGGGTGCAAAGAAAAAATATCTGCTGCAAATTCTGCATAGTTCATCAGGAAGGACATCCAGCCAGTAAATGCTTAGGTCCATTCAGATGCCCTGACTCCACCCTGATAAAAGAGATTACAGGTTCGCAAAAAGAAAAGAAAAAAGTCCATTCACAAGTAGTCCTCAGCTTACAACAGTTCATTTAGTGACCATTTGAAGATACAATGGCACTGAAAAAAGTGACTTATGGTCATTTTTCACACTTATGACCATTGTAGCATCCCCTTGGTCACTTGGTCAACATTCAGACTCTTGGCAACTGACTCTTTATGAATGTTACAGTATCCTGGAGTCATGTGATCATGACTTTTGCAACCTTCTGACAAACAAAATCACTGGGGAAGCCAGATTCACTTAACAACTGTGTTACTAATATAACACCTGCAGTGATTCACTTAACAATTGTGGCCAGAAAAGTCATAAAATGGGGCAAAACTCACTTAACAAATGTCTCACTTAACAACAGAAAATTTGGGCTCACTTGTGATCATAGGACTATCTGTATAGGCTGATTACAATCACGGTAGCAATTCTGGGTGATTAACAAAGCATGAATAATTAGAACTAAAACACCACAACAAGAAAAATCTGACAAGTAGGAAGATTGCTAAGACGTGCGCTGGGGAAACAATCAACCCAGTTATACACTGTACAACATAAATCAAATGACTTCCTTTATCTGGGATCTTTATAACTTCATGTCGCAATGCCAAACTACCTGTCTAATTTGCATCTCCGATGTTGGCAAAGCCTTCCCTGTTCCATTTTGAAGTGAATGTTGCAGAGAGCATTAAGTTGAATATTTTAAATGCTCAGAAATGGGTAGAAAATTGGTGCCTTGAGAATAATCACTAAAACATGTTTATATATAATTATTTAACCCAGGTATTTAATTTCTCAGTTGTACTAAATTAGATAGGGATCTTGAAAGTGAAGGGGAATTTAAAAAAAAAAATGAGAGCAAAGCCTCTGCAGACATTACTGTGAAAATTGAAGTAGATACCACTCTTTTCAGAGCCTTTGGAAAATTCCCCATGGTTAAATATATTCAGGAACAAATGTAGATAATGCTTCACCTAAATGGGGACACTAATTATTGCAAATGCTACAAGTCATTAGTCACCCTTTGTAATTTTTACATAGAGGTTTGCTGGTATCCAGGAATTTCAATTAATTGGACTTACTAAAAGGCATCCTGCATATACAGACTACATAGGGCTCTCTTTTTTTCACCATAGGAGATTTCTGAGAGTTGGACTGAGAACAGCTATGACCAACAAAACAATCAATGGCTTACAAGGATACAACAACAATGTAAAAGAAATGTAGGAAGCTCTAAGCCGAAAGAGTAAGCCATTCTTGCTCCTGGTCAGAAGAAAAGATGTTATTGGCTTGAAAAGTAGGATACAAAATAATGCATAAAAGATAGATTGAGAGATGTGTCTCCTAGCTATTCTTTGAAAATATGAAATATGCTCTTAGATGTGTGATAGTATCAAAATACAGATGAAACATCAGAAGGAAGCAAAAACAGTGTAAATGTTAGTTTCCTCTAACCAAACTATATTACACAAACTCTAGTAGATATTGTATCCATACTCACTTAAAACAGTTTGTTTACATTCAAATGTTAAAAATAAAGCTGTATCAAAAGCTACCTTTTAAATAAATTATTAGTTATTGTTTTAATAACACAAACCCTCTCCAACCAAAAATGTATAAAGTTCCAGAAGGAAAATATCAAGTAAATAAAATGCAACAGCTGTAAACATTCAAAGAATAATATAGCTCAACTTTTAAACAACACATTAAATCTTGACTACATAGAATAATAGTATCCAGTCTTTCCATTACATTGACAAAAAAGCTGGTTCAAAGACTGAGACTTCAACAAGCCAATGCTTAATGTTTGATGTGCATGTATTTTTCCAATAATTTAATAAGCATTTTTGTCACAATCCAGTCATGAAAGATCCAAAGTTCTTAATAAATAAATGGATTCCAAATGTTAGGAGTATCAAATATTAATTTGGTGGGATCTTAATTCTCTAATCAATATGATTAACAATGGTATAAGTATATTCAATAAATTTGAAACAATCAGTTGATATGTCTAAATGATATGTATTGATGCACCTTCATATTTATTGAAAATACGACATAAAAGGTGTAACAGATAAACAATCCTTTTAAAATGTGATTAGTCTTGTCATAAAATTGAAAGAAATTTGACCATTATTTACCATTTGATGCCACTGATTGATTAGTATGGATAATGCAGTTATTTATTATTTGTATCCATCAATATTTCAATATTGATTAATCTGTATTATTGGTTTGGTCTCTAAATAAATAAGATACTCTAAAATTATAAGCATTTTTGAGACTGTCAATGCATCAGCTCCAAACTGAGAACTTCATCAAAAATTAAATTCAATATATTGCCATTAAGCAGTTTCTAGTGGGTTATCATCTTTCTGCAACTTTCAAAAGTCTCAAAAGCATTAGTTGCTCAGATATTTGGTCCAGGCAGTTAGATCTATTCTGCTGGAGATGTTGCTTTTTTCTTTAGTGCTTTACAGTTTAACTAAGGCATCGTGGGTTTGTATTATTTTATATTGCTAGGTGGCGCTGAACATAAGATGAATTCAAGCTTTATTGACATGTATCCTATTTTTGATCCAATTACCCACAGAGTTTGTGATTGTAGTTGTGTTCAGGTAGAGATTAGAGAACTGTCATCCTAGAACATTTGAATTTCTGAACTGAATGGGGGAATTGGATTAAATAATCCAAAGGATCCTTCCAACTTTATGATTCTATTATTCTATGATTCCCCATATCTGTATATTTTAGATCCCAGCACACTCAGTATGTCTGCCAATGGTATCTTCAAGAAGCACTTCCTTTTCTCCACTTCATTCCACAATAACTGTGCAGTCCCCCAAAATGTACTTTTTAATCTGGAAGTAATGTCAACTCTTCTCAAGGTGCCTTTTCTCACAAGACTCTTCTGAAATGGAATCTTGCATGTAATATCTCTGCTGCTTTGTCTTGTTTTGAAATCCAAGGTATCTTCCTCAGCTTTCATTTCCATTAACAAAAGAACCGTGGTGATACAGTGGTTAGAGTGCAGTACTGCAGGCTACTTCTGCTGACTACTGGCTGCCTGCAATTTGGCAGATTGAATCTCACCATGCTCAAAGTTGACTTCCATCATTCCGAGGTGGGTAAAATGAAGACCCAGATTGTCAGGGCAATATGCTGATTCTGTAAACCGCTTAGAGAGGGATGTAAAAGCACTGTGAAGCGGTATATAAGTCTAAGTGCTATTGCTATTAATACCAAGAATTCCAGGGTGATGCATCATTTTCGTCCAGATGTTCTTTACTTCCACTTTGTCCAATAGATCAGTCATGTTGGTTAGGATCAGTTTAGGGTTAATCACCTTATGACTTCCTTCACTCTCTAATGAAAAATTCTTTTTATTTATTTAATTTATATGCTTACCCATCTCACTCTTCGAAGCAACTCAAGGTGATATGAATATTTAATACATAAATAAAGTCCTACACTTTAAAGAAAGCTCATGCTTGGCAAAACTCATCTCCTACCAGATCTCATTTCTAGTGAAAGGGTCAAGGCACACATCTTCAGGAGATGTATGATTGGTCTTTTCACTTTAAAATATATCCACAGAAGGCTTCCAATTTGACTTGTGCAGAAACAGACACATTTGTTATTTTTCCCAGCACTCATGCCAAAATCAGAGTTTTAAAAAATTGCCCTTAAAATGCTAGCACATGTATTTTCTTGTAAAACGAACAGTACGGTAGTTTTGGGAAATTATTTTCACTGGAAAAGTGGTGTAAGGATAAAGAATAAAAGATCCTTTCATCCCCTCAAATAGAAGCTATCAACCTACCTTAATGTTACATTTCCAGGGTTTTTTTAAAAAAAAAATCAATCATTTGGAAGATCAATCACAAATTTCTTGCGTTACGTGATTTCATCTCATCATCCAGCTACCACAAATATTTCATCACAAAATAGTTTGTATTCGTGATATAGTTTCTAAAGTAGTATTTAAATCTTTAACTATTCCTGCACATTTACACATGTACACATTTTTGTCTTTTTAGCACAGTGTCCCAGATAAAGATATGTTCAATATATATAAGAATTAGAAAAATTAATGTTAATACAATTAATTCCAATAAAATAGATATAGTAATGGTTTTATCAGTTAGCCATTATTTTATATATTTTTATTTTTTCAATTTACCAATTTGAAGTTATACTTATGCTAGTTCTTTTACAAATGGTTAGTACAGTGTCTTAGCGGGATAATCATCCTTGCTGTACTACTGCTGTGACTAATGTTTTATGACAATCTTTGTTGTGTTATTTTTGGTTTGGAAACATTTACAGGAAATATACATCATATAAGAAACATAAGATATGTCCATTGTTCTATGAATCTGCATTACACCATTAAAAGAATCTTCTTAAAAAAGGTCAGCAATCATAATTTTGAGAACCATTTTATTTTCTAAGCATTTCACTATAAAACAATAGCATGCAATACCCTTCAACCTTCTAATCCCCTCACAGGCAATGGATATAAATTACCAATGAGAAAAAAATAATATTAAAAAGTGAGATTCTTCCCTGTCTCTAATTCACTCTATGCTTTGTATTGATCAGATAATAGAAAAATATTACTTAATGAACAATAGAATTTTAACAATTCCTTGGAAGTCAAATTGATTCAGAAAGAAAGTCTTATCTGTAGTCCATCAATTTAGCATCCATAGGGGACTTTCTGGAGGAAAAAATGCAATTTAGCAAACAAATGTGGATGAATTGTATCCTTCAGCATAAGATTAATGACTACCTCATTTAGTGGCCATTCACAGTTACAACAATGATTAGAAAGTAATTTTATGACCTTGCATTTATGCCCATCAAAAGTCCATAAAGTAAAGGAAATCTAATTTAAGATTGTAAGTACAATCATAATTTTAGTTAGTGGCTTCTTTGCTTAATGACCAAGTTGCCAGTCCCAATAATGGTAACTAAATGAGGACTCGGACTCCCTGTACTCCTTCAACTCAATTTGATTCAAGATACCTCAATAAATGTCTTAATAATAACAACTATCTAATTTATTGTCCATTTTAAGTATATTTCAAGTGCTGAATATGTGGACCAGATGTTAATTCAACTATTTTAAAAAGTGTATGAAACAATAGGGAGGAATAATAATCAATGAGGCATAGTGTGAATTGTTAGGAAGCATTACTTTAGATCCAACATGTATTAGCAGAAAGGTGAATGGGGTTTCCTAAGTCCTCTCTATTTTAACAAACATCTAATAAATTACATTTAAGCAAACCTAAGCACATTGTTTACACTTAAGAATCAGATAACAAGAGACTATTTCATTTCAGTGGAACTTTTGTGTTTGTGTGAACCTTCAAATTAGTATTCAGTCCTAGAACCACAATAGAGAAGTACTTGCATTTTTCTTGGCAAGATTATGGAAGTGGTCACTGTTGTCTGCTTGTAAGGGCTGAAAGAGAATGACTGGACTGAGGTCACCCAGCTGGCTTTGTATCTAAAGCAAAACTAAAACTCACTGCTTCTTGGTGTCATGTCCAGTGATTTCAGCCACTACATTAAACTGCCTCTTATCATGCTTCCCTCTTTTTGCTGCTGGTCATCCTCTTTGTCCTTCTGACTTTCCCAGTTTTGAAGCCATCTCCATGGCTGCAAACTCCAGAGAGTTATGTCTTTGAGTAATGTATTCGAAATAAGATAATTTGATCCTGGTCATTTATGCCTCAAGCTCTGAATTGACTTGTCCAATGATCCATTTGGTTTGTTTCTTGGCTGTCCACAGTATTTTCAGGAGTTCAAAAGTATCAGTACCCATCCTATCCTACTTCTTCAAAGTCCAACTCTTGCTTCCATAGTGTGTCACAGAGGTTAGTTTATCTAAAAAATATTTCATGTTAAGTTACATTTTGTAATAAAAGATTATGAAAGACTACCAGCTGTGATGATGATGGACTATCTGTAGTGTGTTGGGGAGCAGAAGATGAAGTTTGCTCTTTTATTTTCTTTAGCATCTCGTTTACAGCAATCTAGATTACTGGACTAGAGAGGCATAGATTTGTCCATGATAGTTTTGTTGGTTTATTTGAACATAAACCAGGCTGTAAAGGATGATGTGAGTTCTGAGGTTGACATCTTGTGGATGAATGGATGGATGGATGGATGGATGGATTGGTCTCGTTCAAGACAATGATGAATCCACATACAGATGTGAGGTTGAACAACTAGCCTGGTGGTACAACTGGAACAATCTGGAACTGAACACACTCAAAACCATAGAAATGGTGGTAGGTTTTAGGAAGAACCCTCCCATACTACCACCTCTTACAATACTAAACAATACAATATCAACAAGACCTTAAAATTTCTAGGTTCTATCATATCTCAAGACTTAAAATGGACACCTAATATCAAAAACATCATTAAAAAGCACAACAAAGAATGTTCTTTCTGCGCCAATTCAGAAAACTCAAACTGCCCAAGGAGCTGCTGATACAGTTCTACAGAGAAATTATTGAGTCTGTCATCTGCACCTCTATAACTGTTTGATTTGCTTCTGCAGCCTAACAAAACAGACACAGACTTCAGGGGATAATCAGAACTGCAGAAAAAACAATTACTACCAACCTGCCTTCCATTGAGGACCTGTATACTGCATGAGTCAAAAAGAGGGCTGTGAAAATATTTACAAACCACTCACATCCTGGACATAAATTGTGTCAACTCCTACCCTCAAAATGATGCTACAGGGTACTGCACATCAGAACAACTAGACACAAGAACAGTTTTTTTTTCCAGAATGCCATTATTCTGCTAAACAAATAATTCCCTCAACACTGTCAAACTATTTACTAAGTCTGCATTATTATTATTATTCTCATCATTCCTATCACCTATCTCCTCCCATTTATGACTATAACTTTGCTGCTTGTATCCTTACAATTCACATTGATTATTATTTCCTAATATGATTTGATTGCTTATTTATACCCTATGACTATCATTAAGTGTTGTATCATATGATTATTGATAAATGTACCTTTCTTTTTATGTACTGAGAACATATGCACCAAGACAAATTCCTTGTATGTCCAATCATACTTGGACAATAAAGAATTCTAATCTAATCTAATGGATGGATGATAGAAGATTCTATATACAGGCAGGCAGAGGATAGATGGTTGATAGATAAAAGATATTCTTTTGCCATTAGATCAGATCCATCCAAATGGAATAAACCCAATTACTCTATCAAATTTAAAATATCATTGTCCTGCTTTATTTGACTGCTTTAAATTTAGCAACCTCTAGATTGCTACTTTAAGAACATTACTGCAAATTATTTGGGACTGTTCCAGAACATAAAACCAATTTATATTTTTTTACCATGAGCTTCCATCCATCCATTTCTCCCTCACCCTTTATAGTTTTTCCCAGCATTATCCACCATAAATAAGTTTGACAAGAAATTTGCCCATTACCCACATATTCTGAACCCTTTCAAATATGCCCTTGCTCTTCTTCTCTGCTAATATCTTGCTGCAAACCTCTTACTTATTAGAAATGTTTGTTAGAAATTGATGTATCTAACCTAGTGTAATTAGTGGACTTGTTCTCCAAATGAACATGTTTTGGAATGTGGTCGAACTAATCATGCTCCTTATCTTTTCCCATTTGATAGCTACTGTAGTATCATATAAATGTATTTCTAAAAGAGAAGTACAATGAACTTCTGTATTCTCAGCAATTGGTGTAAATGGATGGATGGAGAGATGATCTAATGGGATAATTTCTTCACAAGGCCATTTTTTTTTTACAAAGTACTATGTTTAGTTGAGTTTATTTCCCTATTCTCCAACTGTTAATGCTGTACATGTATTCAGTAGCCAGAACATTGAACTCTACGGTGGGTTTTCTGCAACTACTTCAGTGATCTATGGAAATAAGTAAATATATTAATATTAGATTTGGTACAGATGTGCATGTGAACTGAGAATATGATTTCAAGCATCCAGATTACTCAGTCTTTATCTGTGTACATCTTACCTTCTTAGCATGGCTAAATATGGAAATGAGCACATCAGCACATTATTACATAAAATAAATAAACATATTTGCTAAATACATTAAGTAGAAGCATGCCACTTTATTTTTAATTTAATAGATGTGCTGATACTACTAAGTCATCATGATGTTGTGATTAAATTGCTATAGAATTAGAGATTAAATTGCTAGAGGAAACAGGACAAACATGTGCACATATACATACATTGGGGGGGGGGAGTGGCAGATATTCTGGTTTTCCTTGAGATCCATCACCACACTAATGGAACAGAAATGTTAGAGACAAAAATGCCTCAGAGATCAGTTGAAGATGATCAGGCATTTCAGAGGCTGGTGATGGGTCCTGTCAACGGCATTAGGGTCTCTTGTGAAAATTTGTTTTGATAGAAGCAAAATGTCAGATATCAGCAGTGTCATTGCCCTTTTAGCTACTGTTTACATGACTACCACTGTAAAGTGCATTACAGAGTCACCCCAGGATACTAGCCTAGGAAAATGAACGAAACATCTCACCCAACTTGCAAATTAAAATATGGTAATATTGCTTTCATTGGCTTCCAAAAGTAAGCCCTGCTACTGTTCTGTACCATATAAGGTATGGAGCAAACACCAAGTCTGGCACGGTTAGTCAGAGAGCGGGAAAACCCTGCTCTCTGATTGGCTAGGCGCGCATTTGTAAATGGTATAAATAGCTGTCATTTTGCCTATGTTATCTGTTCTTGTTATGAGTGCTGTGCTGAATAAAAGAGCTGTTTTCACTACGAGCTGATTCTGAGTCACTTTAATTCCAATCCAAAACACTGGCGACGAAGGTGGGATTCAGAAGAAAAGTCAGACAGCACTAGCCTCACTCATCAAGTTCCGCGGAGATGTCCACACACGCCCCGCCTGCACCGTTCGATCCAGAGATGGAAGAATGGGAGGCGTTCATGATACGGTTCCAGAGCTACCTTGTAGTGAATGATTTGGAACGGGCCAATGATGACAAAAAGAGGGCCTTACTGATCGGGTTCTGTGGACAGAGAACGATCCGCCTTGCAAAAGGTTTGGTGTCGCCACAATCGCTAGAGACCATGCCTTGGTCAGAACTGCAAAGAGTTTTGAAGGACCACTT
>JAEANM010008108.1:0-17235 GCA_017656035.1 Myanophis thanlyinensis | reverse complement strand
GGTCAGAGAGGCCAGATTGAGATGGTTTGGACATGTGCAGAGGAGGGATAGTGGCCATATTAGTAGAAGGATGTTGGGGATAGACTGCCAGGCAAGAGGTCAAGAGGAAGGTCAAGAAAAAATCCTATTTTTTATTTTAAAAAAATCACCAATTTTTATCCATTTGACTGCTACCCAAATAGATATTTTTGAATAATAAATATGTCTACGAAAATACAACAGTTCTAATTGGAACCAAATTCTGAATGATTAAGAATTCCTGGATCTAAAGCAAGGCCTATACAGTTTAAACAAAAGTTGAGATACACTCAAACAAAATAAGGCAAATATTTGTATGCTATAGTAAAGAATATTTTATTGGAATATTTCAATATTTATTATTTGCATTAGCAAAATAAAATTGGTGTGTGAGAGAGTGTTTTTTTTTCTTTTAGGCCTTCAGACTAACCTACAAATTTATTGTACAGAGGTACAAATGAGTACAAATGAGACAATGGGGAGATTGGGCGGTTATCAAATACTTGGAAATAGATCACAGGGACTTTTTGTAACCTTTGTATCTGCTCCCCAAAACATTATGGTTGTTACTCAGAATCAAAAACGTATCTGAAATTGGATATATTCTGACAAATGCATATATTGTATTCTACTTCAGCCTTTCTGCATTAAATGAAAGTTTTTAGTTGTAGAAATTGTCCATTGTTGCTTTTTGCCATTTTAAGCAGTGGTGCTCACCTATACCTTTTATAGATTGGTTGGCAAGTGCATTTTTTCTCCTCCTTGTTTTTCAAAAATAATGTTTCGTTCTTCTCTTGAAACTCCGGATTCAACTGCTACATTCTGGGAAGGTACTGGGGGGGGGGGGCCTTCCCCTCCCCCCCATTCTCGGTTTGGTCTGCTGCTGTTGTTGCTGCAGTTTTTGAAAGGCACTGCCTTAGGCAGAGCTGTATATTCTGAGGGCATAGTTGAGATCTCAATGGTTCAAACTCCATATGGCTCAAAGGGATTAGTCAGGACTGGTCTAGCGGATTAATGTGCGGGGGGAGAGGGGGGGATTGTGGAAGGAGCAGAAAGTTGCCAAAGAGCTACAGAGATTCAGAGATCTTGGTTTACAAGCTACATGGAAACAAATCTGGTGGTGGATCCATTCATGGCAGGAAAAGAAATAATGGTGCATCAAGGAAAGAACAGCAAGCTAAAGCCCAGAATAATGTACTAAATTGTATTTGAAGTGAATGTACTTGCCAGAACTTATTTTCCAGACCGAATCTTAGTTAATAAATGAATAGGAAAAACAACAACGGACTGATAGGACTGATACCTGGGGTTAACGTAGCCCTCTTATAATACTTTATTTTTTGTAGTTTGATTTCTAGAAGAATAGTCGTATTGATATTTTACAATGACATACACTGTGATTCCTTAGAGACATAAACATGTTATTATAGCATAAACTTTTGATTCGTAATAAATGTCCCATAATCAATTAATAAGTGTTTGTGGGTTATACTAATGCAATAATTCTTGACACATGGATTATATAATTACATTTTTCTGGATTACAGTTTGATCCAACTATGAGATATTCCATTTACCTGAAGGAAAACTATATTTGTCCCTCAAAAATTTACCTTGAAATGACAGATCATCTGCAAATATTGCAATGGATGCTGCTATGTTATTTCTGCCTGATCTCCCATTTGGGGCAGCTCATTTTAAATTTAAGGGTTTTATTCTTCTTGCAACAAACACAGCTTGTAATATGTGGTCAACTTCAATCATGTACAATATTTTGCAATTACTGCTGCTCTGGATGATGGAATTGTAGTGCAACGTACAGGTAGTCCTTGCTTAACAACCATTCGTTCAGTGACTATTAGAAATTGTGGCAGTGCTGAATGAAGGGACTCAAAACCTGTGCCCAAAGTTACAATTGTTGCAGCACCCCTGTAGTCACGTAATCAAAATTTGGATGCTTGGCAGTCCACCAAAGGGGTCCTGGAACTACCCCCACCCACCTATCTCCTTTTATGCAAGGCTGTTGTGGCCTGAAAGCTTTCTGCCTGCTCCCCACCCACCAGGCTGGGAGGTGCTGGCCAGATATCAGATTTACCAAAGTACCCCACCTACTTTCATTGGGGGGGGGGTTGTTGCTGCTCAGGGGTGCACCCAGGCTATGTGAGTCATGGCCGTCTTACTGAGATGCCTTGCACCATAGTGCAAGTAGATGCTTTTCTCACAATTGTTTGGAAGTCTTGTTGTCCGAATTGTGCAAGTTGGAGAACACGGCTTCCGAATGATCACAAGAACGAACCCTGCTTTCAGGGTGCTTCAAATGACTGTTTCTCCTAATCATACAATTTAGAGAATGAGGCTTCTGTACAATTTTATTTATTTATTTATTCATTCATTCATTCATTCATTTAACTTATATACTGCCCCCTCTCCATAGGACTCGGGGCGGTGAACAACCAATAAAAATACAAGATACAATTAAATCAATTAATCACAAGAATGGCATCCATTTGCAGAATTGCGTAGCCTGGGCATGCCTGTTAGCAGTTGGCAGGGTAGTTGGCAGGCCAAAGAGGAGGTTGGATTGAGGTCATTGGGCAATGCAGTCACATGACCTCTCATTTAACTATTTTGCTCAATGACCGAGATTGTGGTCGCTGAGCAAGGTTTATCCCAGGGGGAAGAAGGCTGATTACAGATATAGCTGAGGGGTAGACAGAGTCAAACCTGTCAGTGAATTACAATTCCTGTAAATTATAGTCAGCCTTACCGATCATTAACAAATGTGGCAAATATAATATAATACTGAACATCTGGAGAGCATGAGATTGCCTGTGTTTTGTATGGTCAGCTAATTTTGTTTTCTGGTCCTTTCTTAGACAAACGGGGATCAGAGTGAGATAATACCTTTTCCTCACTTAAGCAATTTTCCTTGAACTTCTGCCCTCTAAAGTAGATTGTATCAGAAAATCCTGATTCACCTAAGACAAAATCTCAGCCAGTCGGACAGACAGACATTTTGTGGAAGAAAATTAATGTTGCCTCGATTTTCTTACATTGATAGGTCAGATTATCAAAGATCATGGCTGGTTTGTTTTTCTAAGCATGCTATTCGGGAATCATTATGACAGTCACTGTCATAATGCCTAACATTTATTCCCTATTTTTGCCTATTCCCATCCTTCTGTGTTCTTTTGATATTTTAATTGCATAACAACCAGCCACAAAATGTATTCATTTTGAGAAGGATGAGATATATTTTTTCTACCATTCATGCTTTTCTCATTGTTCTTATTGTTTTTCCTGCCCTACAATCCATCTTTTTCTTAGGTGAAAGCATCATTTAAGAATTACCAGAATCTTTCAAGCAATTTACAGTATACTGTACTGTATGTACCATACTGCACAATATCACATTTGTAAAACAGTGTAGTCCACAAGGACTTCCAAAGTGGCAAAGTAAAAACACATAGTAGCAAAACATGCTGAGTAAACATAAACTAAACAAGAACAACATTAAATAATCAAGTCAGTGTTAAAAATGGAACAAACCGAATTAATGAATTCTTTCACTTTTGATTTCTCACAATGTCGGCATTAAGAAACATTTTAATGCCCCCCCCCCCCCCCGAAATCATTCAGGCTTGCTTTCTATACTAGACGAATAGTGGGACTTTCTTTAAAATGTATAGCGACAAAATTCTCTACCCCATTTTTGAAGCAGTAACACATTTAAAAAAGTATCTGGAAGGCAGAGCGAGTATGAAAGATCGCTAACGTGAAAACTCATGTGCCATTGTGGAATAAATCCCTTCACAACCTGTATTTCGATTATGAGTTCTTTGTTATTTGCCCAGTATTCCCAAAGCCTCAGAAATGACCATTTGGGCACACTTCATGGCTTAACTTTGCCATTAATCCTAAGGGTTCATAGCATGATATAGTAAGAAATAGAAAAGGCGGGAGGGGTTTAAATGTTTCATTTATACATAGAAGTATTACCCATAAGACTTTCTCTTCTGCCATGTTGAACTGACAGATAACATGAAAACCAGGAAATTTTTATTTCTAAAGTTTTGTACCCACTTTATCGACAGAAGCAAAAAAAAAATCTTGACTTCAGTAAATCACTTGGAAAGTACTCCATGTCCTACTTACTGTCAAGATCCACATCGCCTGGTAATTAAGTGACACATGACTTCCGCAGACTTTTGTCACAGTTCCCCTCAAAATTGTAGTAAAATGTGCTGTTCGTTCTGGGCTTCGAGAGAACTTTGTAGTGGGAACTAGGAGTGCTAAAAGCTTACAAGCACTCTTGGGAAGCAGCTTGCCACCTAGATTGGGGCATGTTTTGCTGAGAGTCTCTGGCAGGAGAAGTAGCCAACGGGAGTATAAAATGTACGTGTAGGAAGGTTATCCATGCAGCCATATTTATGTCTGTTAGAAGCTCTTTACTAGTCTCAGTTTAGAAACACTATAGCAGCTTTCTTAATTTGCTCCCCTCTTTCTATTCCAGGGCTCTAAAACCCCAGAAGTCACAACCAGCATGGCCAGGAATTTTGCAAGTTGCAGTACAACACAAGCTAGCTATAATACCTCAGGCTGTAGAAAGCTGCTGTAATATTTGGGTTAGCCTTTTAGATTTAGACTTAAGACATTTCCAAATACAGGATTATAATGCATTCATTTTCTAGATATTACAGTACATCTAATAGTTTATGTGTAAATAAATAAATAAATAAAAGCCTGTTAAATTTCTCTTTCTTTCCCATTACCCCACAGAAGAAAAAAAAATGTACTGGGAACCATCAGTTTAAAAAAAAAATACAGTTTAAAAAAAAGCATGAATTAGAATAATGATACAAAACAATTGAGCAGCATTTAATACAGCAGCCATGTTGACCCTTTCCACCTCAATTTAAGGCCTTTCCCTCTTGTTGGTGTATTTAATACTTATCAGCTCTGCTTTGTAGACTTTATTACAAAAAACCTCTTGCTGGAAATGTTAATTTTATGTTAACCTGACACACATTTTTTGTTCGAGGACAGGGAGGTTTCTCCCCCCCCCCTTAAAAAAGAGGTAGCAGGGAGAAAGCCGCTGTAGAAAATGTACTCTTCACAGATCAGTAGGCAAGCCAATTATGGGTCTTTTTGAAAGCATGCTCACCAGTGTGCCTGAGAGGGGATTTATTTAAACATAGAGAGGGAGGGGGGGAGTTGGAGGGGACGGATGGGGGAGACATGTTACAGCTTCTCTCTAGGTATACAATGCCTATTTGAATATCTGTGAAAGGTTACAGCAGCATTTGAGAAAAGAGGTTTTATATTATGGCACGAAGATGGTGGCCATGTAGCTGTCAGCTTTTTGTCTAAATGAAATGGGCATCTTGTCAGGGCCAGGCAGATGGTGCTCACCTGCTCTTGGGCGAGCTCTCCAGCAGTCACCATATAACAGACAGCTGCTAGCAGTAAAATAGGCTTAAGCAAATGCAATAGTTCGGTATTCAAGAGCAATAAGAATAGGCAAAAGTCTTTAGTAGTGTGTATGCCTTCCCTCTCCCCACCCCCACTTTCCCCCCCCCCCCAGGAGATAATATATAAAAAACTGACCTCTCTGCAAAATATTCTGTGTTTATTCACTTGGTGGAATGCTTCCAAAGATAAAACCTCCAATGTATTTTCTTTCTATTTTGGTTATAATTATAGGTTTCTACACTCCAGTATCCAACCCATGTAAAAAGTCCATTCTTTTCCTCATTTTACTCATGTTTCAGTACAAAGTAAAAGTCAGGGGAATACCTGGTTAACTGTAAAACCAGTAAAAGATCACCAAAGTTTCTAAATATAGATCATTTTTTAAAATCTAACCCTTCCTAATATTTCCCTAAGATTGTTCCCTTTCAAAATGATGGGGTTTATTTTTAATGCTTGCAGTTCCTCAGTCTGCAGCTTCTATATAGCTTTGGTTCATTTCATATAGTGTTTCCCACTCCCTATCCTACCTTAAGGATGCAGAATGACATAGGATGTCACCGATCAAAGCTAGTTGGGATATTTGATTGGGTAAAATTTTTTGAAATTCAGATAAGCAAATATGTATTTCCTTGAAGGATTCTGATGTAGCAATAGGGTATGCTATGGGAACCCATTTTAGCCTCTAAGGTAATATAACTAGCATTGTTGCAGCTTAAAACATGATCAGGTTTAGTATGGCATACTTTGAGATGGAGTAAGAGCTTTTTCCTTGTGTCATCTTGTGTGCAACATGAGGTGTTATTCTCAAATGACAACACATAATATATAAACTTCCTGACACACATGCATACACAGGAAGAGGGGGAAAATTAAAACAGTAGGACGAAGTCATCAAGAAGAGTGAGAGGCGCATTCTGATAATTCTGCTTCAACTTTTTACAAGATATCCAAAATGATAAATTTATAGCAATGCCAATTACTATATTTGGGATATTTATGCCTGTAGAGATGAATCTGTAATCTCCTGTGTAATTTCATACATTCCTTGGTATAATCGCCTCTGATGTATTCTTAATTCTCCAGCCTGACTTTCTGGAATCATTTTCTTTTCAAATTCATCTCTGGGAAAGAAATGAGAGAGAGAGAGAGAGAGACCCATTCGATATTGTACATTTTACCCTCCCTGGGTTTTAATGATTGGCTCAAATATCCCTTTATAGGCATAAAATTAGTCTCTTGAATATATGCTATACTTTAAATATTACATAGAAATGCTATCATTTTATATGAACACTGATTCCTTTGTTTGCATTTTTCTCTATCCCGTATGTATATATAAGCACATTCACACAGAATATCAGTGTGTGTGTGTGTGTGTGTAATACACACACACACTTGTATTAAAAGTCAAGACCCATAGGTCAATCACAATATGTACACTATGTTAATTAACATATTTAAAAATATTACTGTACTTTGGAACGTTCAAAGGTCATGCCTCAAAATGTGTAAGGAAGTGTATTTAGAAGAAACATTTAATGTAATTTATACAAACATACATACCAACACACTCTATTACTGATCATCTGGAAATAATAGATAGCGGCTACAGAATACACTAAAACAATATTGCATATAGCAATGGATATAGTGACATGATTTTCATTCTGAGACTTTGATCTGGGTCATATGTGATTGCAAAAACAGATCAGAATACAGAATGTGAGATCGGTTACAAGATTATTCAACATTTTCTTCTTCTTAGATATTTTCATATTACTATCAGGACTAAGGTTTGGGTGCTTTGTTCCGTTTCCATTAGATAAGGTTACAGTATATGTAGTTCCATAAATTAAGCCAATTTTCTTTTCCAACAGATGTTTACCAAGAATACAATAGATTTCCCATTTTTCCTCAACATAAAGTTAATGATACTTTACTAGTTGTTTTGCTGTTTTCTTTCTCCAGAAGTTGTACTGCTCCTAACCTGCCTCTTTTAAAAAAAATCAAACAAAAAATTGGTTTTGGAAGCTCCATTTTGTAGATTCATCTCATGAGGCTTTTATGTATAAAGATAAAGAAAGATGAAAAGTAAGTACATGTGTATGTCCAGATGGGAGGTATGCTGTTCAGCCATGTGGTTGAGTGACCCTTGGTAATTGCAACATGGTGGTAATAGCACATGTACGTAGAAGTGTTGCAACAAGAAAACGTCCATCTGCTTTAGTACTTGCAACTTTGCAGAAACTCTGGCAATTTACTGTTCCCAACAGCTTTGTTGCCTTGCCTTTTCTTTTGTTTTAAAAACTATGAAGCTTGAGCTATAAGCTTTTTCTTTAAAGCCTGTGTAAGTAGGAGAAGATACAGCTCCAGAAGGAAACAGTACAGCAGTAAAATGAAACATAATTCATCTCTCAGAATAGTATTGGAACAGAACTCTATCATGGGATGTGATGAGAAATATGGATAGTGTTGATTGTCAATGCAATAAAACCAGACAATACTGCCTGATACATTAATGGTAGATTAATTGTTCTAAAGCCATTGTAGGATCTAATGAAAGTTTTATATATTTATTTTATATAACTTTTTTGGCAGATGGAGTCTTTAAATGGCTAGTATTGATTGTTGGATGAGCGCCTAGTGTTTGCTGCTGATGGGATTATTAGATGAAAATTTATAGTTAATTAATACCTGAGTTTGCATCATTTTCAAGCCTGTTAATTGCATGTGCCTTGGTGAAAATCATTTTGATTCTTTCTGGCAGGGCTGGAGATTCATAAACTTTTAAAACATGTAAATTGGAAATGAATGTTGTATTGGTGGATTAGCATGGCTAAAAAATTATTCCTGTTATATTTCCTGGCTAGTCAGAACCGTACAGTGATATTTAACACATTCCATTTTTTAAATAATATTTGGGGCAAAATTAATTCATCTGGATTGTTATGGATTCTTTGGAGCACAAGTCAGTGTGGGAACTTTGGCCTTTGAACGGGCTATTCAGCAACCAGTGTAGTATATTGGTTAAAGTTTTGAGCTGGAATCCTCGATCCAGGTTCAAGTTGACACGTGACTATAGAGCCCATGGAGCGAATTTGGAGTGGTATCTGTCACTCAGTTCAACCTACCTCATAGGATTGTTGTGGAATAAAATAAGGGGAACATCCATTTATGTAACTTTAAGCTCCCAGAGTAAAGGTGACATGTAAGTATTATTTAACAACAATAGCAGATCAATGATAATATTAGGAAAATAGGTGGAATGCAGCCTTCCTGTTCGGATCTTAATAGATAATCCACTTTAGATGACCCATTAATCTGAGCCAAAAAAATGGTCTGTTTGTAAGTTATGACCTGCTCAGATTTTTATCATCTCATCATGTTTCTATTAATTCCATGATAGGGAGCCTGCTTTCCATTTGAGGTTCTGGTCTAGTTTCAGCATGGAACCCATGTGGCTGTGGATACAAGGCTGGTAATTGCAGCACCATGGATAGTTCCAACAAAGCAACCTGTTTTTATAAAGGCTGGAGTTTTAGGAGAATTTTTAATCCATTAGCCAAACACTACTCACTTTGCTGTAAAAAGCAGACTCTGGAAAAACAAAATATCTGGGTGGGAGAAAGGTGCTTACTTTCTGGTCTGTGGCCTTCTACCTGTATTGTGTGAATGGAACATTATGAGAAGATACCCCAGATTCAAGAAGTACTCTTGACTCTTTTTCAACAACTTCTGACAGAGTATTGGGAGATTTGTAGCCATGGATTCTGCTGCTTTTTTCTCTTACTATAACTTTAAGCTTCAGCCAAGACCATCAACTATGGATCTCCTCTTCTTTTACCTTTTCATCTTCTTCTGTTGCTCTAACATGCCTTATTTGCCAACATGCACAAGATGGATTTGTCCTGGTGGTACCTGCTTTCTTTATATAAATGCTTCATAATCTTGTAAATAATCTTAACCCTTCCAAAATGTGCACATGCTTTAATTTTATTATCCCATTTTTCCTGATGTTTGTATTCCTGCATTACTAAATTTATGTTCCCACTAAGAATCATGTATGCCTGCAACAATACTGATGGTTCTCCAGACTGGATTTCACAAATTTCTTAAGTGCATAATGAATGTTGAAGCCTCAAAACTGAGGTGTTTGGCTGGAGGAGGCATACATTTTATGTTTGTGGGTGGGTGTGGTGTGGTTGTTGGCAGGCATGCACACACTGCACAAAAAACAAACTGTAAATCAACTTGTTTGTGCTTTAGGGGAAAATATTGCGGTTGACATGCTGTCAGTTGATTTGCCATTTAATTTGGAGCATTATATTTGGCTTGGTTACTACCATACAATGGCATTCCCTTGTGTTGACACTTCCGAGCATACTGTACTTACTTTTCTTTTACATTTTTGAGCTTGAGAATGTTATTTGTATACTGAAAATGGGGTAAAGCGGAGAAAGGTATCTGCTGCAGTACTTAAAAATGCCTGTCTACCAGGTTTTAAGATCTGTAAAGAGAGCTAAACTGTAATAGTTCAATGTCAAAGTTTAACATTTACAAAGAGACAGCTGTGTGGTCTATGGGGCGCAAGCAAATAGGAACAGGAATTTTTTACAAGGGAGCTGGTGGATTTGGGGGCTGGTCTGCCAAGTTTGAGGGAGCATTTGTTTGACTGATTTCATGGATCTGTGCAGGTTTTTTTGGCTGAGGCTGTTTGCCTTTGGTTGTTTGCAAGCACACAGTCTGCGTTCATGGTTTGAATGGGGAGGAGCTTACAGCTGCCACTGATTCTTTGATCATCTAATACTGGAACTGGCATCCTCAGCAGCAGCTGAATTTTAGACAACACTATTTAGAATAAGAGTGTCCAACCTTGGCAATTTTAAGATGGACTTCAATTCCCAGAGTTCCCCAGCCAGAACTCTGGGAGTTGAAATCCACAAGTCTTAAAGTTGCCAAGGTTGGACACTCCTGATTTAGAAGTAGGCAGGCATGATAACTAAAGAGAATGAACAGGGGATATTAAGGAACAGGGAGATTTAGCTGGAAGAGGAAGAAGTTGACCTAGGAACCTGAGAAAAGGATGGACACCAAGGGAGAAATAATGGTGAGTTGCCATATGGCTTTATTTGCCTTCTCAAAAGAGTATGCAAATTGTACTTTTTACAGAAGTGAGCTTGACTCCTTGCTGAAAAAGAAACTAAAGAATTGGAGGTCATTTCTTTTTTTAAGATTCATCAGGGAATGTGGAGCATACCATAAAAGACAGCAGAATGAGACCTTCAAGGAGAACGGGACCTAGAGAGTTCTCCAGGAGCAGGGGAGTAAGAAGACACTCCTCTAAGAAGAAGATACCCAAAGACCATGTAATCTTCTCCAAATGAGTTACACCTTCCACCCTATCAGCATTTGGTAAATTGGTAGATATGGCTAATGGTTAAAAGAAGGCAAGCTGCTTTAGGAAGCCTGTATAGATGAAATGATAAGCTTAATAAGAAGCAAAAAGTTGATGTAGAAGAAAAGGAAAAAGGGCTGATAACTCAGAAGGAGTACAGAGTGGTAGTTGATGCCTGTAGGAATGGAGTCAAGAAGACTAAAACCTAGAAAGAGATGATGTTAGCAAAGAATGCAAAGATAAGAATAGGGGTTGAAGAGTATGTCTGAAAGAAAATGAGACTCAAAGAGTCCATGGTCAGGAAAGATTGGAAGCTAATAAAAGAGCCTTGGTGGCGCAGTGGTTAGAATGCTATATTGCAGGCTACTCTGCTCACTGCCATGAGTTCGATCCTGACTAGCTCCAAGTTGACTCAGCTTTCCATCCTTTCAAGATCGGTACAATGTGGACCCAGATTGTTGGGGACAATATCTGGTTCTGTAAATCTTTCAGAGTGCTGTGCTGAAAAGTAAGGGTCCCCAAATCCCACCACCACCACTGCCCTGTTCCACAGGGCCAGAATGGATGTGGACCACTGCTGTAAAGCACTATAAAGTGGTATATAAACCTAAGTGTTATTTCTATTGCTAATAATGGGAATCAGGAAGAGGTAAACTTCCTAGTAGTTTCTGTGCAATGTTTTCTCTCAGAAGAGGGAAAGAACCCTTCCTGATACGATTGCCAAAAGAGTAGGAACACAGCTCAGGATTGATAATGGAACAGTAAGAACTTAAGTTTGTTTCTTGAAATGAATTCAGGTCTCCAGGGTCAGATATATTATATCGAGATATTGAAGGAGCTGGCAGAAGTGATCTAAGAACCACTGACTGCAAACTTTGAAAACCACTGGAGAATTGGTAAAATGAAGAAGAACAAACGTAATCCTAATATTCAAAATGGGGGACAGGGAGGATCCGGGAAACTACATACCACTTAGCTTAATGTCTGTCTTGGGCAAGATACAAGAGCATATTGTCAAGCCACATCTGCGAGCACGTAGAAAAGAATGCTACTGACTGCTAAAGAATGCTAATGACTCTTATCAGATTAAGTTCACTTCTTTTTATGCCAGAAGTAATTTTGTAGACCACGGGAATGTTGCAGTGTTTCTTAAATCTCAGTAAAACATTTGCCAGGGTCTCTCATGTTATCTTTGTGACTAAGATGGATACATTTTGTGGACAAGATGGATAAATTTAGACAGTACTCAAGTCTGATGAATTTGCACTTGATTAAATAACCACATGTAAAGAAGGGTCTAAAATGGTTCTTCATCCCGAATGGAACTGGCAAATGAGGTCCCTCAGAACTCTGGGCTCAATTCAACATAAATTTTTAACTATATCCCAAGCTTAAAGAGATTGACTAAAACCTTGGAGTACAAAATACAGTTGAACATGATTTTTCTTGATGGGCGTAAATACAGGTAGTCCTCATTTTACAACCATTTGTTTTAATGGCCGTTCAAAGTTACAACGGCACTGTGAAACGTGACTTATGACCGTTTTTCACATTTATGACCATTGTAGCATTCCCATAGTCACATAATCGAAATTCAGATGCTTGGCAACTGCCGTGAGTTTACGATGGTTGCAGTATACTGCGGTCATATTATCATCTTTTGCAACCTTCTGACAAGCAAAGTCAATGGGGAAGCCAGATTCAATTTACAACCATGTTACTAAATTAACCAGTGAGTCAGTTAACAACTGTGTCAATAAAAGTCATAAAAGGGGGCAAAAGTCACTTAATTGTCTCACTTAGCAACAGGAATTTGGGGCTCAATTGTTGTAAATAAGTTGAGGACTACCTATATTGAGTCCAAAATCCACTGGATGTTGATGGCGCATGACAAACATAGGTTCCTATTATTGAGTAGGAAAAGCCAAATATAGAAATGGAGGATAGAGGAGTATTGGAGTCCCTGCATTGGGTCTCAGTTTATCTGTCAAATTATGCCCTTGCTTGGGGGGCAGTCTATAGGAGACTTTGAGTACTAGAAGACCATTGTCAGTCCTTTGAGGTAAGTATGAAACAAGCTCAAAATGGATACCAGGAATGTTTTTGTTGTTGTGTGGTAAAGCAATAGAGCAATAGAATCTTGAAAGCCTATAAGAGTTTCCTTCTTTAACTAATACCAAACAAAACCAAGATAGTTTCTTGAGTTTCTTTCTCACACTTTCTCTTTCTCAGACTCGATATTTTTTTCTGAAACTCTTCCCTTAACAGTTTGTTTATTCCTTCCTCATTCCAAAGGCCAGGTCTGCATTTTTTCATGACCATTAACTGAACTGGACCTGTTCTATTTGGTGTGAGAAGGTAGCAATAAAAAGTTTGAGTTAAAAAAAAAATCCCCTGTGCAGCCTTATGGGTGAGAGAATTGAACTGCAGCTCAGAACGTTGGCATTGGTTCCATTCTGAGTCCTCCCTCTTTTTGGTCATGTGATCCAGAGAAATGAATCTAAACCATATGAGCTGTGCAAACATAAATGCATATGGGTATGATATGTGGGGAAGGAGAAACGCCACACAAAAACGCAGTACACTACTTCATTACGCAGACAAAAAATATTATGGCCACTGCAAGTGATTAAAATGAATTCCAGAAGCCATGTTTTAAAGACTTTCTATTTGCATATTTATCTTTATCACATTTGGTTTTTGACCGTGGAGTATTTGGTCTTCAGTTTTTTTAAGAGGGAATTTCCATCACTTTGTTTTTTCAATATGTTCAAAACATATTGCACACAGCCATTGTGATCAGCATCTAATTCAAAACCCGGATCCTAAATGATATTTCACTTCCAGTTTTTTGTTTTTTGTTTTGTTTGATGAAAGCAAGTCTCTCATTTAAGTGTGTCCAAGGAGCAATCCATAATTTCAGGAGAAAGAATAATGCCACTAGGATACCATGCTTTAGAAAGACAAAGGCTGTTTAAGACTTACAACAAATTGTTCTGATACTTATTCCAGAACATGAAACTTGAATATGTTGCATGTAGCAAAACTTTATATTTCACAAAGCACAAATGGGAGCACATTTATTTATATATGCATATTTATATTTATATATGCATTTATATTTATATATACATTTATATATGCATTTCACTGCATATCGTACCATGTATGATTGTGTATGTGACAAATAAAATTTGAATTTGAATATTTTTATATCATAGATTTTGATGAGTTAACATGACTTATCAACCGAGTAAATTTTACGTCTATTCATAAGTACACTGCTGTACTGTCTGACTTTTTTCTCTCATCTTCTTCCCTCCCCTACTTAAAGCACACAAACTGATTTAAATATTTTCCTCCTACTTAAAGCGCACAAAATGATTTAAATATTTTCCTCCCCACCAGCCCTTCCTCTTTCCATATTTCTATTCCCCCCCCCCTCAAATTGGTTGCTGTGAAGTTTTACAATCCTGCCAAGTTATTTCCTTGGGATATATTAAAGCAAGATCAGCAGAGAGTCTCTCTGTGTTTGTATAAGAATGTTTGTAAATGTTAG
Source organism: Myanophis thanlyinensis (assembly GCA_017656035.1). NCBI lineage: Eukaryota > Metazoa > Chordata > Lepidosauria > Squamata > Homalopsidae > Myanophis > Myanophis thanlyinensis. The sequence continues at coordinate 2,791 of JAEANM010008108.1, read as the reverse complement.
CAAGTACCACTGCCAGACTCATTGAACATGTATGCCGAGAGCCCAAGAATAATTTCCAAACTGTGAATGACTGAAGTGGTTTCCCAATACTGGAGGCGTTTCCTAATAGTGGGGGTGGTATGGACAGAATGGGGGTCTTAGAAGATTAAAACCTTTCTGCTTTGAGACTAAAGCTGCCCTGGTGTTGCTGCCTTTCCAGATTACCCATTACAAAGGGAAAGGAGAAATAGCACTCTATTAGTATGAAACAGCCATGAAATTGCTAGGTTTTAAAATGCATTTGTTTAATGTTGGTTTATTTCTAACACATAATATAATCTCAGCTCTTTCTAACTTGAGGAAATGGGCTTTTGACTTTTGTTTTAAATGGTATCATAGATTTAAGATTGGCTAAAAGGAACAATCAGAAATTTAGTAAAACTAGCAGGAGCACAATCATTTTAAATGAATGAATATTAATGACATGTTATTAACCCCTCTCTCAAAAGATACCTCCTCTTCTCCCTCTCCCCGCACCCAAGAATTTGTTGAACGGGTCATATATTTTTCTTGGCAACTACATTTACAGATGGGCGAGAAGGACAAGAAAAAAAAATAAAAATGCAAAACAATACAGATACTGTAGTGACAATTCTAGTAAAGTTCAAGAACAGTAAGCCATAGATGCAAACACAGTCACAATTCAGAATCAAATTCACCATGCTAAAATATCTTTAAATAAATACAGAGCCATCATTTCCCAATAACAGATACATTTCTTGCTTCTTTTTTAACAGTACATACTTACTTCCCCCCAAAAAATGCTAAATAGATGCTGATTTGTTTTCAACACTTGAGAAAGCTAGTATTTGGACCTGAAACTTTTTTGAATGGATAAAAGTAAACTTCATAATCCAATTATATGAAAATGATATCTTTAGAATTGCATGTTTAAGGACTTTCCCTCTGGATAAGTGAATTGTTCAAAATACAGTATAATCCACATGATAATCCAGTTGATAATCCATATTGACTAATGATAGCACTAGTTTTGTGAGATGAAATCCAGAAGGAGGGTTCTGTAACTGGAGTGGAGTTCCTTTCTGACATTCAGTCAATTTCTATATCATGAATCTCAGATCCAGGTCGTGAATCTCTGATCCAGGTCTCTAGTTTTCAACCTTTTTGTTTTTAAATTCTCACCATTTACTGAACCTGGCTGGGTGTTATCAGAATGGAATCATCTTTTTTCTGGAAAAAAAATTCTTTATGTGTGTTCTTACAGTCATTTTTTTTTTTTTGGTACATAAAAACTGTAGTAATACTGTTGAGATACCATCTACTGTAGATAAGATTATTTCATCACCCGGAAAAACTGTGATAATAACTTGGGCTTATTAGTAAGAAGCCTGGGGTTGCATTTCACCAGCTAGTATCTCGATTACAAAAAAAAATAACTCTCTTTTCACATTGGAATGACAGAATGCCAAGAAGTGTGTTTGTCTCAGTCAAAAGAAACTTTCTCTACAAGACCTAACCCAACTAGTCTGTCTCACAGCCAGCAAAACTATGTTGCAGTTATCCAGCCACTCCTATCGGGCATCTTTCCTAATAAATCCTTCCTTTCTTGTACGTACTGCAGGGTTATTATCAACATACCAGTATTATCTCAGCCAATTTTGAGGTCGTTTAATTTGCCCTCCTCTTTTTCTCTCCTTTTCTTTCATTTCCATCCACATTAGTTGAGGAAAGAAGTTGCATTTCTATCCATTGAAAAACAATATTTAAAGAATTTACAGAACAGGTTTTTTTTTTTTTTTGACAGTATGGGAGAGTTGTAATTAAATGAGGGTGGGAGGAAAAAATATTGGTTGTTTGCTGGATTTCTCCATATCGGAAGTGTATGATGTATGGTAGAACAACATGGGAAATCTGCACCCTTCGATTGATTATTTGCGATAATTCTTGGGGTACCAAACTCAGAAAAAATCTACTGTCTGTAATTATTTTGTTTTTCTGCCAGTTTCTTTTCCTGCATGTACCGTATTTATTGGTGTATAACACACACTTTTTTTTTTTGAAAAGAATGTGGAAATCGCATGTGTGCATTATACACGGATAAATACGGTAGTTTCCTGAAACTTCTCTCTTAAAATTAAGGTGCGTGTTATACGCCAGTGCGCGTTATACGCCAGTGCGCATTATACACCAATAAATACGGTAACTTTGTTAATTTAGCATGAATGTTTTTTTTCTCCTCCCCAAAAGGTACAATGACATCATTATCCCAAGGGGCTTTTCGGTGTCGTAAGCTAAAGTAATATTTATTCTGCAGTCCTATGCATGGGCAGTGTGTTTCTCTCATAGGAAGTGATAATTTAATACAGTATTTTGTTAGCTTGCATTTGAATCCATATTACTTGAGATTACACTACATTCTGTTAAGTCAATCCATAGTGTTATTGCATTAGGTTAGCTAATCATTAGACTTCCAGGTTCTTTTTCTAACATGCATTATACATTTAGTATTATACTAATACTGATTTACTCCTTTACTTTCCTCATTGCTAGGTTAATATATCACACTAAATTAGAGAGTTGGTTCTGAAGTCCAGTGATTTAAAACTGCAATAAATAATGTAGTTTGTTTAATGTTGGCTTACATATAGTGCAAGCCGACTACTATACTCTACAGTTTATGGCACAAGACAATGTATGTTCCCAGCCAGTTACAGCCTAGACCAGGGGTGGGCAATTATGGCTCCTTCATGACTCGTGGACTTCAACTCCCAGAATTCCTGAGCCAGCCATG